>CP130732.1:21550745-21553245 GCA_030553155.1 Nippostrongylus brasiliensis
AAATTCTGTACTAGAATGGGAATCACCACAAACGATGAGTGCCATCCGACAAACAGTGTACAACAAGCCCCACTGTAGTAATTTCATAACAACCCTGAACCAGACGTGCCGAAGGGAAAACCCAACGGCGCTATGCGTTCAAAATTTCACCACTCTAAGCGTCTGCAATTCGTGGTAAATAACGCAGCTAGCTGCGTTTTTCATCGATACGCGAATCGACCGATCCATCGCTGAAGCTAGTCAAGTGTATAGTGTTTATTCGAAAATAAACACTAAATTCTGCAAGCAACATACAGTAAAAAGTGTGTTTTGGCGTCCACTCAGAGGCGGATCATTAAGATTTCCTGAACGAACCAGGTATGGAATGTACGCGCATTATACACGAATGTATAATAACACATACACACCTAATCACCAAATATAATCAATACAATTGAAAATATATGTTTAAGAGGTGGCATTCACGCAATGCTCATTAAGTCTAGAAGCTCAACCACGAATGGGAACTTTGCGTACGAAATCATCACCGTCACTCAAGAACGATTCATCCATACACGTAGACACCTCTAAATGTAGAGCTCTAACGGTTGGTATGATACTACCGACCGCTACGGCAAAGCCGTAACGACAAGCGCGTCGGGTTCTCATGATCACGCGAATTAACCATTTGAATGGCTTCGACGATGATCCATCTGCAGGTTCACCTACAGATACCTTGTTACGACTTTTACCCGGTTCAAGCCATTGCGATTGAACTGTTTCCCGCCATACCGCGACCCGAAAGCCTCGTTACAGCAGTCCGCAGTCCTCTCGAGACAGCTCAGTCCCGGACAGCGACGGGCGGTGTGTACAAATGGCAGGGACGTAATCAGCGTGAGCTGATGACTCACACTTACTAGGAATTCCTCGTTCAAGGGAAATAATTACAATTCCCTATCCCGGTCACGGAAGAGTTTCAACGGTTTACCAATGCCTTTCGGCAATGGATAGGCCAGCTGATTCTTCCATTGTAGCGCGCGTGCAGCCCCGGACATCTAAGGGCATCACAGACCTGTTATCGCTCAATCTCGTGCGGCTAGTCACCGCTTATCCCTCTAAGAAGTAGACTGAACATGAAAATTCAGCCACTATTTAGCAGGCTAGAGTCTCGCTCGTTATCGGAATAAACCAGACAAATCGCTCCACCAACTAAGAACGGCCATGCACCACCAACCACCAAATCGAGAAAGAGCTTTCAATCTGTCAATCCTTACGGTGTCCGGGCCGGGTGAGTTTTCCCGTGTTGAGTCAAATTAAGCCGCAGGCTCCACTCCTGGTGGTGCCATTCCGTCAATTTCTTTAAGTTTCAGCTTTGCAACCATACTACCCCAGGAACCGAAAGACTTTCGTTTCCGGGAAGCTCCTCGACAAGGCAACAATACCCCATCGGATCGCTAGATGGCATAGTTTACGGTCAGAACTAGGGCGGTATCTAATCGCCTTCGAACCTCTGACTTTCGTTCTTGATTAATGAAGACATTCTTGGCAAATGCTTTCGCTTTAGGGCGTCCCCCTGCGGTCCACGAATTTCACCTCTCGCGCAGGGATACGAATGCCCCCGAATTGTCCCTCTTAACCATTATTTCAGTTCCTGAACCAATAAATAGAACCGAAGTCCTCTTTTATTATTCCATGATCGACCATTCAAGCAAACGCTTGTTCTGAGCACTCTAATTTATTCAAAGTAAACTCGCTAGCCACTAAAAAAGCCGAAGCTTTAATAGAAAACCAGCAAATAGTCACAACAGCGATTAACACCAAAGGTGAACCACTGCATGTAACTCAGATCCAACTACGAGCTTTTTAACCGCAGCAATGACGATTTACACTAGTGGAGCTGGAATTACCGCGGCTGCTGGCACCAGACTTGCCCTCCACTTGTTCCTCGAAAAAAGGTTTATGATCAACTCATTGGAATGACCGTTCCATAGGAATGGTCTTCTTATTTTTAGTCACTATCTCATCTATTCAAGATTGGATAAGTTTCGCGCCTGCTGCCTTCCTTGGATGTGGTAGCCGTTTCTAAGGCTCCCTCTCCGGAGTCGAACCCTTATTCTCCGTTACCCGTAATAACCATGGTAGACTAATAGACTACCATCAGGTTGATAGGGCAGACACTTTTTCGGAATATCAGCGGACAAGCCGCCGATATGCTGCGTTATTCAGAGTCAGCAAACAACATCCGAAGATGATTGGTTTGCACTAATAATTGCACCCTTCCAAAAGTCAGGGTTTTATTGCATGTATTAGCTCCAGAATTACCGCAGTTATCCAATAGGACGTTCCGAATAAATGACATCTGCTCTAATGAGCCGTTCGCAGTTTCTCTATAGATGAACTCGACATGCATGGCTTAATCTTTAAACTGAGCATATAGCGCTGACAGAATCAATCAGGTATTTGCACCCTCGAATGAGTTTGCACGCTGATAGTCGACGGTCGACGGAGATGCGTTTTGTCG
>CP130732.1:21558245-21562245 GCA_030553155.1 Nippostrongylus brasiliensis
TTCGAAAATTGGGCAACGAAAACGGTTCGGAACGTACAACCAGTGCTGTCAGCGCAGCCATAGGCAACATACATTCACCTTAATCACAATTAAGCGATTTCGGCAAACTTAGTCACCGGACTACGTCAACTCTCTCCGTTTCCACTCCAGCGATTTCACGTTCTCTTGAACTCTCTCTTCAAAGTTCTTTGCAACTTTCCTTCACAGTACTTGTTTGCTATCGAATTCGCGTCTATATTTAGCCTTAGATGAAGTTTATCACCCACTTTAGGCTGCACTTTCAAGCAACCCGACTCCAAGGTATGATCGTACAGCTTGCTCCACGTACAGCTTGCTCCACTATCCGCGGTGTACAGGTCTCGCACCCTCTCGGGAATGTGGCCCCTATCAAGATATTTATCACAAACAAGGGACTTTGGATAAGTAGCACAAACTGAAAACCACACCTATACGCTACATTTCTTAACGGTGTAACACCGAAAGATTCAGCGCTGGGCTTCTCCCCGTTCACTCGCCGTTACTAGGGGAATCCTTGTTAGTTTCTTTTCCTCCGCTAAATGATATGCTTAAGTTCAGCGGGTAATCACGCCTGAGTTCAGGTTGCAATATTCAAATGAAATACACAACGAACATATGAATAGATATTTATCACAAACAAGCGGTACCATTATGATGTTCCTTCTCATTCACAAGTACTTATCATAATAGTGTGATAAACGTCTATAATGTTCATCGATTTCATTCAGCAATATCATACACACATGTAACATGCAGCATGATATCATTTTGCTCTATGAAATTCTGTACTAGAATGGGAATCACCACAAACGATGAGTGCCATCCGACAAACAGTGTACAACAAGCCCCACTGTAGTAATTTCATAACAACCCTGAACCAGACGTGCCGAAGGGAAAACCCAACGGCGCTATGCGTTCAAAATTTCACCACTCTAAGCGTCTGCAATTCGTGGTAAATAACGCAGCTAGCTGCGTTTTTCATCGATACGCGAATCGACCGATCCATCGCTGAAGCTAGTCAAGTGTATAGTGTTTATTCGAAAATAAACACTAAATTCTGCAAGCAACATACAGTAAAAAGTGTGTTTTGGCGTCCACTCAGAGGCGGATCATTAAGATTTCCTGAACGAACCAGGTATGGAATGTACGCGCATTATACACGAATGTATAATAACACATACACACCTAATCACCAAATATAATCAATACAATTGAAAATATATGTTTAAGAGGTGGCATTCACGCAATGCTCATTAAGTCTAGAAGCTCAACCACGAATGGGAACTTTGCGTACGAAATCATCACCGTCACTCAAGAACGATTCATCCATACACGTAGACACCTCTAAATGTAGAGCTCTAACGGTTGGTATGATACTACCGACCGCTACGGCAAAGCCGTAACGACAAGCGCGTCGGGTTCTCATGATCACGCGAATTAACCATTTGAATGGCTTCGACGATGATCCATCTGCAGGTTCACCTACAGATACCTTGTTACGACTTTTACCCGGTTCAAGCCATTGCGATTGAACTGTTTCCCGCCATACCGCGACCCGAAAGCCTCGTTACAGCAGTCCGCAGTCCTCTCGAGACAGCTCAGTCCCGGACAGCGACGGGCGGTGTGTACAAATGGCAGGGACGTAATCAGCGTGAGCTGATGACTCACACTTACTAGGAATTCCTCGTTCAAGGGAAATAATTACAATTCCCTATCCCGGTCACGGAAGAGTTTCAACGGTTTACCAATGCCTTTCGGCAATGGATAGGCCAGCTGATTCTTCCATTGTAGCGCGCGTGCAGCCCCGGACATCTAAGGGCATCACAGACCTGTTATCGCTCAATCTCGTGCGGCTAGTCACCGCTTATCCCTCTAAGAAGTAGACTGAACATGAAAATTCAGCCACTATTTAGCAGGCTAGAGTCTCGCTCGTTATCGGAATAAACCAGACAAATCGCTCCACCAACTAAGAACGGCCATGCACCACCAACCACCAAATCGAGAAAGAGCTTTCAATCTGTCAATCCTTACGGTGTCCGGGCCGGGTGAGTTTTCCCGTGTTGAGTCAAATTAAGCCGCAGGCTCCACTCCTGGTGGTGCCATTCCGTCAATTTCTTTAAGTTTCAGCTTTGCAACCATACTACCCCAGGAACCGAAAGACTTTCGTTTCCGGGAAGCTCCTCGACAAGGCAACAATACCCCATCGGATCGCTAGATGGCATAGTTTACGGTCAGAACTAGGGCGGTATCTAATCGCCTTCGAACCTCTGACTTTCGTTCTTGATTAATGAAGACATTCTTGGCAAATGCTTTCGCTTTAGGGCGTCCCCCTGCGGTCCACGAATTTCACCTCTCGCGCAGGGATACGAATGCCCCCGAATTGTCCCTCTTAACCATTATTTCAGTTCCTGAACCAATAAATAGAACCGAAGTCCTCTTTTATTATTCCATGATCGACCATTCAAGCAAACGCTTGTTCTGAGCACTCTAATTTATTCAAAGTAAACTCGCTAGCCACTAAAAAAGCCGAAGCTTTAATAGAAAACCAGCAAATAGTCACAACAGCGATTAACACCAAAGGTGAACCACTGCATGTAACTCAGATCCAACTACGAGCTTTTTAACCGCAGCAATGACGATTTACACTAGTGGAGCTGGAATTACCGCGGCTGCTGGCACCAGACTTGCCCTCCACTTGTTCCTCGAAAAAAGGTTTATGATCAACTCATTGGAATGACCGTTCCATAGGAATGGTCTTCTTATTTTTAGTCACTATCTCATCTATTCAAGATTGGATAAGTTTCGCGCCTGCTGCCTTCCTTGGATGTGGTAGCCGTTTCTAAGGCTCCCTCTCCGGAGTCGAACCCTTATTCTCCGTTACCCGTAATAACCATGGTAGACTAATAGACTACCATCAGGTTGATAGGGCAGACACTTTTTCGGAATATCAGCGGACAAGCCGCCGATATGCTGCGTTATTCAGAGTCAGCAAACAACATCCGAAGATGATTGGTTTGCACTAATAATTGCACCCTTCCAAAAGTCAGGGTTTTATTGCATGTATTAGCTCCAGAATTACCGCAGTTATCCAATAGGACGTTCCGAATAAATGACATCTGCTCTAATGAGCCGTTCGCAGTTTCTCTATAGATGAACTCGACATGCATGGCTTAATCTTTAAACTGAGCATATAGCGCTGACAGAATCAATCAGGTATTTGCACCCTCGAATGAGTTTGCACGCTGATAGTCGACGGTCGACGGAGATGCGTTTTGTCGGGGAGTGAAGAAGCGATTCCACTCGACCACAACCAAAACCATTCTCCTCACGTCTTTCGTTTCGTTCTCATATATTCGCTGACATCACCAACACAGGCAATACTGGCAAACACATATATTGACACACTACGACACCCGACTTTCATAAGGAATAGTGAGATCGCAGAAATCGCTTTCGACATTCTCGAAAACGTTTCATCTCATCCTTACGAAACTATCGACGACCATTCTCATAGTCGCCTGTCTACAGAACATCGTCATCTAAAACGTTCAATTCAAGCAAATCACCATCTTTCGTGTTCAACTTAAGCAAATCACCATCTTTCGTGTTCAACTCAAGCAAATCACCATCTTTCGCGTTCAACTTAAGCAAATCACCATCTTTCGCGTTCAACTAAGGCAAATCACCATCTTTCGTGTTCAACTCAAGCAAATCACCATCTTTCGCGTTCAACTCAAGCAAATCGCCATCTTTCACGTTCAACTCAAGCAAATCACCATCTTTCGCGTTCAACTCAAGCAAATCACCATCTTTCGCGTTCAACTCAAGCAAATCGCCATCTTTTCTCTACACCACCGGCGCAACTGTCGACCATCAGCGGCAGTTGCACTATAGCCATCTGTCAATTATCCACGCCATTCTATACTCGATCATTTATTTCGATTTCAACATTGAGGCGTTCATGTTGAAATACTGAAACTAT
>CP130732.1:21568245-21590245 GCA_030553155.1 Nippostrongylus brasiliensis
TATAAAACTTGTAAAAAAGTGTAATGTAAGTATAGAAAACGACATCGACCATCTCTTGAATCGGACAATCCAGCTAGAATGCATGAATAGATGATTTCGGTGTTGCCCTAGCAGATATTGACTTGTGTTGTATAAGCAAGGGATGCAAGGGATGAGGGAGGAGGGCGGTTGTGACTACCTTCGTGCAAATCGGGGGCCGTGCGTTCGTGTTCCTCGAGCTGGGGAGATCTCTACTGTGGTTAGGGACGATGTAACTTGAAATCTTGGGAGATTCCATGCTCCAAGATTTCGAGTTACATCGTCCCCAATCGCAGTAGCTAAATCAGCCAATAATCGGGCGGAAAAATAGTACCTTTTTACCTACAGTGCGTTTCATAAATATAGGTCACCTCCTATTTTGGTGATTCCCACTTTGCTGGAAGAGATGCAGTTTTTTCTCAAATGTTATCCTCATCAGTATGGAGAATATCCATGGCAGACGATTTTCTGAATTACGTGGGTTTGTTTCGTTTTTTTTACAATAAACTTTCAATTTTCTGCCTTTGTCACGGTGAATGATACGTCGACCAAATATAACTTCCCGTTTCAACCGTTACATAAAGAGAGGTGATTTGGCTTGATGTTACCCTACGAACATGTCTTGGTCTGTCTTATTATACTTTGGAAGAATAAGCCACAGTTTCTGCTCACAAGTACTTCCTTGTGGTGATGACTACTGTACCGTGGGTTTGAGAAAAGTTCCTTTGTAAATCGGAGCGTTCTGAGGCTTCTAGCGACCGTTGCAGGAAGCCAATCATATAAAAGCCATCAGACTAATGCTGTATAGGATCTCCAACGTCAACTGAGATAAACTCACTTTTTTCCTGGGCCTTCGGCCAATTTATTTTGGTCCTCATACCTGTGGAACCTCGGAGGGGTCTTTTAAAGGGGAGCAGAGACAACTCCACTTCAGGATCTTCTAGTGAAATCTGTATAGCGAGCAGAGATGCTTGTTGTGGCTAAAGAACGAATTCAGAGCCTCAACCTTTAGAGAAAGAGTTTTTTATCACTAATCAGTTCTATCATAAACCACTACCTGATGCTGGGAACTGGAATTTCTCGTCACCTTACGCATGACTCGTTTTTCGCACACTATTTCTCCTTCGTGTTTGTGTTGAAACGTCCTTGTTCTTAATTGTCCTTGCCAGCTCGTCTTATCCGATTTACCCTGTTCTTTTTCCCGCTTACCCGCTACTGGTATCCTACCCAACCTTCCACGTTGTCTCTGTTTCTTCACAAGTTCGCTCTTAAACAAGGTCAACAAAACATCGAAAACTTCGGTTTGTTAGTGAGAACTCATGTTTTTGAATGAATTCATTCTGCACAAAGGAAGAGACGGGACTCGCCTCAGAGGTAGTTGTCTAGGGAAGTTAGATCGATTCAGCTTCTTTCCGAAATTAAGCACATCCCGCAGCTCATAAAAAATTTAGCTCATCCCATTAATCAGCTTCTGAAACACCTGAGCCCAAATGCTACTGACACTTGAGTATAGTATACATAACACGGCTAGAGTATGTCATCACTGCTTTTTGTTCAAATGCTTCCAATGGACAGTGGAAATTGCATCCATCTGCTCGTGACAGTTACAGTATTCTATATTGGCGGATATGTTCTGCACGTTTGTCTGCCAGTAGTTGCACTGGCACTGATCTCCAATACTATGTTATTTAATCCCTAACTGCACTTGTAGCCCTCACCCTTCGCTCATGTTTGCCTCCTGTTTGCATGTTTTTTGTGGTTCCGTTCGTTTACTGACCTTATTTCGCTGCTAGCGCGCCTTTATATGGCGTAAAATAAAAGGTAAAGGTGATGGCATTGATCAGTCCCCTTCCCCCGTTTTTCCTCCTAAATTCATGAGAACTCTAACGAAGCGAATAAGCATTCTCCCTGAGACGGCGCCTCCGTTTTTGCTGAAAAGTAGCAACGCTCCCTAATGTAATGTTGAAGCGGTCGTTACCTGCTGACTGGTCGAGCTTGTTTGGCGGTAAAGAAACTAACAGCTGCGGTAGGCAAACTGTCACGTCCACAAACGAGTTTGCTGATGGAATGCGGTTCATACGTTGGTGAGAAAAGCGTTTTCCCATCAATACCATTGTAACCCTATGAAGTCTATGATACTCCTTACTTCATCAGGATAATGATGGAAAAGTACTTCATTTATTTGCTTGACATATCCTCTTTCATGAAAGTCCCGAAATACAATTGATCTCGATTTTTCAAGATCAATTCAGTAAATGATGCCGACATAGCCAATTTGTTCAAAAAACGCGCGTTTTGCACCAGAGTAATCCGGAGGGTGTTGCGATGAGCGTCATAGATACAACGGCGCCAGCTTTTAAGCTTTTTGACGAAGCCTAGACAATGACAGCAGAACAGGATGCAATCTAAAACATTGGACAAAGCTGGTTGAAAGGCGCCTGCCCTTCCTGTCGCGAACAAGTTCGGCTTCTGCCATGCCGACGCTAGCAGGTGACTGGATACTTCCTTTTGTTCCACTGACACACAGCCTACATGCGCGTACGCTTTTTCCCAAAATTATTAAGTTGTAATGTTAACTAGTCCTGCTAATCTCGTTCGTAAACTATGCATCCTATCATATCACTCCTTTCGTACAAGGAAACTATTGCGCGCCGTCAAAAGGATTGAAGTTGTCTCTTCCTACTTCAGTTCTTACGCCTTCACTTTCGCAGGAATTCTTCAGCAGACTCTATTGTTCACAAAAGGGACATCAACACTCTCTTTTCTTAGGAATTAGGCAAAAACAAATCAAAGTCGTTCTATAATAATGGCTCAGCAAACTTATAAGGTTGTAAGAGAAGTTACCCAAGCTTTTCGAAGTTAATTTCTCTCCGTCACTTCATTCGCGTTCCATCTAATGAATCTATGCATCATCGATATAGAACTATTACCGGTTATCAAGGGGCGGGCGTGGTGCAGTGGTATGAGGCGCTGCTAACACTCGCACGGTCGAGCGATCGTTCCCGGCCCGTGCTAACCAAGACTCCCATTACTCCGGGGTCGGGTAAATTGGTACGAGACTTGTCTGAGAAGGTAGAAACACTGACCTGGTGTAGTGGCTAGCCCCTGCACGTCATTGTATAGGCCAAACATCCATTTAACAAGCCTCTACGCTTCTGAATTGAATGCGAATGGGGTGGCGCAGCCGTCGGGAACTGATCATCGTCGGCTCCTTCACATCTAGCTTTATCTATCACCGATTATCAGCTCAATTAAGGCAGCTCCTTCTACAGAGGACCGTGGTGCAGTGGTAAGAGCCACTGACACCCGCACGGTCGAGCGATCGATTAACCTACGGGCAAACCAAGCCTTCCATCCAGCCGAGTAAATTTGTACCATACTTGTTTGCGATGGTAAGGACCCTGACGTGGTATAGCGGCTAGCCTACGCAAGTCATTGTAAATATAGGCCCAAAACCATACCTCTACGATACCGCATTGAACACGAATGCGGAGGCGCGAAACCCATAGTGAACTGATCAACGACGGTACCTTTACTTTTACCTTTTACCTTCTACAGAATTCGTTTTACCTTTTAAAAAAGTGTAACCGAGGCACTTTCCAAGTTGCTATTATTATTATACTCGTCCACCTGCTTCTCATATAGCTAAATGGATAGCTATTGGATATCCGATAATAATTTGCTGAAATACGCAAATAAATACAGACCAATGAATAATAAATACGGACAAATGAATACCTTGATGGACCAGAACATGTCGCACATAGTTTTGATTTTTTTGAGTCACATTCGCAATGCGTGATCGATTGTCATCGTGGAATAAGGAACATTTCGTTCTGTTTTGTTTTTTTATATTTTTGGGAGTTGCTTCGCCACAATCCAAGATCACGGTCGTTAGACATCGCAAAGTAATAATAGTATAGGAATACCTAGATGGAAAGAAGTAGCGCCCCACTACCATGTGCGATGATTTTTGAGTCACATTCCATACATTGTACATATGTATGAAAAACACCCGAGACTCACATGCTTACCAGCAGAGCCCTCGAGGAATTCTGGATTCAGGCAAGAGTCTAAACGGTAGGGGCGAAGGCGTCTGTACTATTTGTAACGTGAGAGCTCACCCCATATATGAGCCTGGGGATTCTGAACTCCTCTATTTTCGTTGTCTCCTAACGTGGAGTTATTCTAGACCTTCTCTGCGCCGGAAAGGTTGCGGTTCATTGGTCATCAAAGTCTTGCAAAGATTGTTGCATCTGATAGTCTTCATGTATATATACAGTGTGTCTCAAAAAATGTACCTCCTGGTTGAAATGCCATAACTTTCGCGAAAGTGAACCAATTGGAACGAACCACAGCTCGAATGGAAGCTAAGAAAAAAGAAAATTTTCTGGTATGTGTTTGGGGAGGATTGCTTTAGGTACTCGACCGAAGCCTCAGATTTTGGACCTGATTGACAGTGCATCGCTTATATGCTTGCTCGTGTTTGAAAAATATTTCATCTGTTGAGAGGAGAAGGTGTAAAGTGCACGAGGGCCATAAAGCATGCACAAAGGTAGGATGCAAGGATGCGTTCCGTAGACCATTTCAAAGAGAATGGGCAAACTAATCGGCTAAATACTTAGCCAACAACTCAGTATATGCACGTGCAACCTCATATCCGAATGCTGGGACGTTCGAGTAAAAAACCTTTCACAACTCCGAAGCATCGTAGCAGTGTTCATCGGTAGATAGTTCAAAGGTTACGTGGTTTCGATCGACAGACAGAAATTTGTTCTACTAAAACATTCGTACAGTACTCTCTGACAGTGTAACTGGCAGCGAAAACTGTTCATTTTTGCTGATTGAGCTAAATCGAACAACATCCGACTGTATTTTGATGGAACTTCTTTCTTCATAAATTTTTTGAATTCCAAACCTCCTAGGCGGAACATCATTAACGTTAAAGTTCGCTCTGCACTTGCAAAACATCATCGAACATTGCGGCACATCAACAATGACGCTCTTTGCATCCAGAACCGGCTTGTTTGGCTAAGACCTTTGTACACTAAATGATGAGTTGATCATGTGGTCGTGACAGTTATGTGTTCACGTCATGTGGTGCCGTCGTCATCCGGTTTCACACCTTTTCCAACAGACCTGAGTTTCTTATGTTGTTCGAAGTCGAACGAGTCCCTCATCGGCGATTACAGTACTAACTTATCTGCCGATCATCGTCTTGAGTTCCCGTCTTATCAATGAGCTATGCTTCCGCTCCGATCGTTCAGTAAATTCCACACACCGTGCACATGTGTTACCAGCTACATTCATATGCACTGAAAGCAGGCGCATACCTTGACACCATTTCTCCCTCAGTGAGATCCTCAAAGCATAGAGCTGATCTTCTTACGCGCACCCAACTTGCTAAAGTATTTCGTTCACTTTACCCTACCATTCTACGATGGAAGGGTAAACTGAACGAAATACTTTAGCAACTCGGGTGCGCCCTGAACTAGAATTGAACACGAAAGCGGCGGTCCTTCGGAGACTGGTCAACGCCGACACCCTTACCTTCACCTTTTGCCCTTCCATTCGTAGTCTTTTTCAATACCCATTCCAGTTCTCCGTCAACCCCAGTCTTCGTGGTGCAGCGGTACCGGTACGAAAAAAAATAGCACTTCATTCCAGTGAGTTGAAAAATTAAGCACTTTTGAAAAATACAGGAAAGTGGTGGGATATTTTTGTACAACCTTAGGAAAATATAGGAAATAAAGTGCTCTGACTTTCCTATCCAACATACGAATGCCCTCACTGAGTGTTACCGAATATGATGACCGTGATTATATTCATACTATTATACAATGACGTGCAGGGCAACGAAGAGAGAAATACTACATGGCGACATTATAATATTTGGCCGAAACGACACGACGCACCTGTCCCGAGCACATTAATGCTGAAAAGGATTATTAGACGAAGTAGGGTAAAAAGGGGCGCTACGTCAGCTGCACCCTTACGATGTCGTTCTAAAACACCATCCATCTGTAAGGATAATCCTGCCTTAGTAGTCTTCGAAGTGAGGTCGCACAGATTTCAGTTACAGTTTTTTCCTTCTACTATAAGGCTTTCCAGAAAGGAGACATTTTGTTAAAGCGGTAGGTATCTGATGCGGCGAACATTGTTGGGGATTTATCCTTGAAGTTCTCAGTAAATTTCACCGTATCAGATACCTTACTTGCATGATCTCATAATCAGGCATGACGAAGCAGCGGTGGACGGGATCAAGCTGGGTTTAACTGTTATCTAAACTTACGTCCCACCCACCCGTTTCGCGGTCAGACATAAGTATTTGAAACAAGTAGTCAGGTTTGCTCCGTACTACATTTTCAGTCTGTTCAAATTTTGTTATTATTTTTAGTAAAGTTTAGCGCACTTTGTTTGTTCCAGTCATGGAGAAGGCAATGCGTAGTGCCGTGAACAACATCTGTTCAATGGGAACATTTCCTGTGTGAAATAAAGCCTAAAAGATTAAAACCTTCATGGGAAATTTAAGTACCGCTTTATATCGAAAACTGAAGTTTCTGATAAACTAACTCACTCACATATTCTGAATTTTCTGACGAAGAATTAGCCCTACTTCGAATACTTATTCTGATTGTAAAAAATGCAAAAACGAGCAGAGAAAGAAATTCTGTATGAAGGTAAAACCATTTGGAATTGACCTCCCAGCTCGTTCTCAAAACTCGCCATCGATGGCAACGTTTTCAATTTTCTTTCCCACTTCTCATCTCGAATTATGTTCAAAGATAGGCATGCTTTCTTCGATTGACATTTCCTGGGTGTCACTCTCCATACTTCCATAAAGGCCAGAATATACTTCCAGAATATATGAATATACTTCTAAACTGATAACTATCCTTTAACGGTGTTCAGAACCTTGAAAACGATAGTAAGGACTGTTAAGTAAATGCTTCCACATAGCAACCTCGTAATGCAAAAGAAGAGAATACGGAAAATATCAGTGCGGCACATAATATCCAAAGGGCTAACTATAAGACATATGAATTGCGAAAAGATCACGCACACATCATGGTCGCTCTACAGTGGTAATGACGAGGTTTAAAAGAGCAAGTAGGGTGCCAGCGTTGAAAGCGGCCGTTGACCTAGTTTAGTAATCCCGCTCGAGGTCTGACGAAGAGTAGAGTCGCTGGAGCATGAGCTTAGTAAAGGTAAACGCTAAATGACCAGTCAGACGCATCAACACATTCGTAATCCATTAAAAAGCAAAAGGAATTTTGAATTCCTGTTCTGCGTACACAATAATCTCTGGAAGTCAGCCGCTGAATAGCCTAGTCTTCGTTCTCTATTCATGTTTTCATGCACGTCTGGCACAACTTTACTGGATACAGAGGGTTGAAGGTTTGGTTAGCACTGCAAAGGGTCGATCATACTGCAGTCCGAGTGTCCGTGGCTCCTCTCGCCACTGCACCATGCGAGAAGCACTAGTGGCTGTTGTTGGTCCAGTGTCGTTGAGGCCGTAGAACGAACAACAAGGAAAAAAATTGGCAGAATTACAGTGCTAAAAGTCTGATTTGGTATAGCGGCTAGCTCTCGGTAGTCATTGCGTAGGCCAAATACCCATTCACCGTGCTTCCTTCTACGATTCTGAATGGGACACGAATAGAGTGTGCGTCTTTAAGGAACTGATCAACGCCGACACTATTACCTTTACCATTCACGGTGTTATAATTAAATTCCTTACATCGGCGCTTTTTTACGACAACGCTCCAGCACAACGACAACACGAAAAGGTGGTTTCGTTTTGACGCTTGTCGAATTGCAGCTTTTTCAGGAAGCAGTCCCGATTAGTACGGCGATGGGAAAGGAGGGCGACTCGTAAAACATACATGGTGATTGAGGAACGAGGGGGTGTGGGGTGAGAGGGCGGAGGTCGAAGAGGGGCTGAGCTGTTGCTGGCTGGCTGGTAAGACGGGGGGAACGAGGTTGGTCGAGTGCGCGGTGTTTGTTCGTCTTGCGGCCGCGCACTGACCACCACCGATGCTTCGTGACGTCGCTATTCCGCGTTCACTTCTGAACTCGCCGCTTCCTCACCTCACACAGCCTCACGCACTCTCCATCTCATCGAAACGGACCGCTTACCCACTGACTCCACCCATCTCAACGCCATCTTTCTCCATTTATCGCCGCCATTCTCTTTTGGAACTTAATATTAGGTTGGTAGAAAACTCTTGAGAAAAATAATCAATTTTTTTCATTCCAACACACAGTTATGTGCGTGTTCGACACAGCTAGACAATCTAAAAATCAACAGTATATTCACCTTGAAAAGTCATAACCTTTTCCCAACTGTGCGGCAGTTCAGTGATTCCTCTATACTGGAATTCGGCAGACTGTGACTCGAAGTTGTCGACTCCCGTTTTCAGTTCGTTGTAAATTGTCGTTGTAATTTTTGGTAACATGCTTGACATGTTATACTCACTCACACTATATGAACACTCAGCAAACTTTTTTCGAGAATTTTTTTTCAGTACCCTCGTACACCCGGGAATTCAAAAACTTTCTCCAAGAAATTACGAAGCTTTCAAAATTTTTCTCATGACCTTTCTGCCAACCTGACATCTCCGCGTACTCCGCTCCTCTGACACTTTTTCAACTTACACTTTTTTCATCTTTTTCTTCGGAGGAAATTGGTCTTAACTTCACAAAACTCCTTTTTTCGGATTTTCAATTTGCCGAGATTTATCGAAAGCGTAAGGTTATTTGTTCTCTTTTCTTCTTCTTCCTTGCTTCACTTTTCGATGAGCTACATGCTCCACAATGTTGTGCCCCTTTATATTCTTGACCTCAGTCATCAGAAACTTCATCAGCGGACTTCTGAATACCGCAATCGAGGACGTGGAAGGGAATTTGATTGAAAGAAAATGAAAATTACTCTAACTGGCTGAAACTTTCGAGTGAAATGCATTCAGCAAAAAAATAAAGCGATGGATAACAAGTACGTACCCATATATGGGCACATACTCATTAATAAGGAAAAGCACCGCAGTTGCTCAACTTGCCTCCAAAGATTCGATCAATGCCCGTTCAAGGCAACGCAGAAACGGTAAAGTCTAGGGTAGAGATGCAGGGAGCAAAAATGACCATAAGTGAATGTGAATGAATGTCTCAGTGAATGCGTAGTTTAAGCGGGCGATCAAACCGAAAAGGAATAAATAAATGAAGTGGCAATCGCGAACGCCCACGACCCCTTGGTAGGACTACTTCGCATGTAATGATGGAAAAAACCTACAAAGCTCACTTGGAAACAACGCATTTTGTATCTACTGCAACTGTAATTTTTCTCATTTCACTTCTTCCTTATTCAATTCTCCAAAACACACGTAACATATTTTCCTCCCCTGTTACAATCATTTTTTCGCCTGCGGCACTTTGATGATGTGTATTTGCAAAGTAACCACAGCATTTATTTATTTATTTATTTATTTATTTATTTATTTAAACACGGAAACGTGCGCAGCTGAAAAGGCGGATGACGATATATCGTGAATAATCCACTGCAGTCAGAAATGAGTTTGAAAACAAACAAAAAACAAAAGGCGTGATGCCATGTAGATCTCATTGTTTACTAAACGATGGCTTTTGATTGATCTCAAGTTACAGGATTTAGATGTGTGTAAGATGTGCATTTCAATGTATTTTACTCCTGCGTTATCAACTTTATCTAACGTTTTTGAGATGTTATTAGGACTCAGACCAGCTATCATCGCGCACAGTATGATATTTTCGACCGCGATTGGCGCATCAATGCATCATCAGTCACATGAACGTTCATTGCCGTTCCTAGCTCTTTTTTCTCATCACAGGTTCTAAATGATATTTTCTACAAATGGTGAACGTTCGCAATCAATTTATTTACTGTTTTTTCACATTCCAGTTTCAGTAAACGTCCCACTGTTACCTGTTTCAGACCTAAATTCCTAGCATCTTAATTAATTTGTGAAATGATGCTTATGACAACCTCATGTTTAGAAAATGCGGTTCAGACAGAGGGAACAATCTCAGTGTGGAACCGGTTCTACATTGACCGGCGACGTATTATAGATACGAAACAAGTATAGTGAACTTCTCATCAATAGTAGAACTGCTGCTGGAAATGGGGAACATTCGAAAGCGAATTCATTGTTGGATGAACTTTGTAGTTCTCTTTACATTTTGTCTCACTTTCCCGGTAATTAGAGTGCGTCGCATTTCGTAAATGCGCACCATTTCGGCAATGTTTGCCAAACTCTGTATGACGAGCACCCGCGCGACATTGTTTAATGTGTCGGTGATCTTTGGGTGTGCGGGCTCCTTTACTGCTGAGCCCTAAATCTGGCACGTTTCGAGAGCTAATCTTTCGTTCGGCTCCAACCATTAAATTCTGGTATTCAACAAAATCAACCTCGTGTGCCGTGAAGTCAATAGGCTTGAGTTATTTATATTTATCATTTTATTTTCACTTTTTTTAGAATGCACCGAAATGCGCAGATTACAGCCAACAAAAAGGAACCCTCAGAATTAGAGACATCAGATGCGAAAATACAGCGAGACAAACAGCGAACAGCATCGACAACTAGCGCTGTTAGAAAAACTGCAACTCAAAGTAGAGTAGAAGAATTACTGCTCAGAAAAAAAGAAGTAAAAGAACTAACAAGACCATCTCGTTACTACAGTACCGGACGCGCCGCAACGATAAAACGGCTTCAGCGGCGCCTCGAAGCTCCGAAACCCGCCGTTTTTAATAACTTCTTCAAAATTGGTCTATTTGCAAAAATAAGTATATATTCGAGCTTGGCAGCTTGAACTCTATCCCTCCATATTCAATTTTCCCAAATTCGTGAAACTTGTTTTCAGTCGATTTTTAGACCCCTCCCTCGATTTCCAGATCCCATTGCCGCTTCCGTCCCTTGCTTGGTGACTCACCACCGATTAGGCTCCGCCCCCTCGTCGCCGAATTAAAATGAGCAGCGCGTCTCTTCCTACCGTCCCAAGCTAGAAGTAGGGGGCCCCACGGGGTGGCTCGGAGGAGCTACTATGTGTGGCCCCCGTTGGGCATGGGGCGCAAATGAACCGTGGTTGGCTCTGCACAATTCTATCCGGGTCACCACGCGTGGACAACCGGAACCGTTGCCGAAATGCGCCGAAATACGCCGTTCCGGTGTCCACGCCGAGGTGGTGCCCTCGAATTCAGAGACCTTAATCCTATAGGTTCAATGCGCCGAAATACATTTGCGCCCCATGCCCAGTTCATTTGCGCCCCATGCCCAACGGGGGGCCACACGTAGTAGCTCCTGATCGTCAAGGTCAGGGTAGTGCCAAAATGGGCCTCACGATTAAACTTTTTTCCTGTTGTTTGTATTTTAATGTTCTTTAATTCAAAAGGCGCTGTCATGTTTGGGCCGAGTAACGTATTCTCTGAGCAGCACAATTGTGACTCTTCGATCGCAAAACGAAAGCTTCGCTGAATTCTACATATTACATGGTCTTCAACTCCATAGGACAACTTCATCAGTCGTTTGTAATTTTCCAGGAATCCCCTTCTCGGTTAGGCAAAAGAGACCAATGAAAAACTCCTGAGGAAAGGTCACAATCCCTCCAGATTATTCGTTTTTGGTACTAACGGTAACGGATGCTATTTTGGTTTTGTTACAAATCAAAACCAGTGGTATACAGTGTTGGAAACCGAATGGGATCCCTTTTGTTTCCTTTACCCGCTTCCTATATATAATTTCCAAAGAAGTTCCTCAGTTGCAGAGCCAGTCCTCGTGAAGTGAGGATGTGATATGGATTTCGGCGGTCATAAAGTTGTTCCCCCATCATTTGTCTTCTATTGCTGCTTGCTGCTGCAATCCCGAAATTCCGTGCGAAATGTCAATTAATCGATCCCGATCAGAAGATTCAAACCCGGAGCTTATTCATACTTGAGCTCATAATTCCGTACGTGTCTGAACTGCGATTCTCTAATTGCACCGTCAGAGCATGTTTCCTGTCCGGTTTACTCAGCTCTTTTCATTCTTGCCGTGAGCTTCTGATGTCAGAAGCTTAACCTCATCTGTCCGAGAACCTCATCCGGCTTGTGTTCCTATCTGTTCTGCTCCCTGCAGCTCAATTTCGACTGCGATCGTTTACAAAAGAACAACAGAGATGAGCGGTTCGAATCGGAGGAATGAACATTTATTATTCAGCGCCGCTTTCGCTGAAGATTCGTGAACCACTGTCTGTCTTGTCACTACTCGCCAATTCAGTGCTGTTGATCGAGTGCGGTTAAGTTTCAGTTTCTATCACATCACAAAAACAACTTTCTCTTATCTGTTACACAGTGCTCGTCGTCAGCAAAGTGATCACTATCGCCACAATGTTATAGAATCGCTCGCCGGGATCATTCGGTGTTCAAAAAATTCACTCGATGTTAGTTCAACGTCTCCTACCAACAGCAAAGGTTAAATGAAGGTTTCCTAGGCGAGTGGTCAACTAATGTCCCCCATCCAAGTCGTAGATGCTTAGTGGATGCGTATTTGGCTTACACAATCACTTGCGGGGGTTAGCCGCTATACTCCAGTATCTTTACCGTCCCAGACAAATCTGGTACCATTTTACTCTTTTCTCGTCCGCCCTCCTTTCAGAAGTGCTCCGCTTCAATCTGAGAAAAGAGATCGCAGACTCAAAGGCATGGGTGTGAAAAACATTACATATAGTAAGGATGTGGGGAGAATAAAAGTCATCAGCAGCCTCAAGATGCTTTTTTTGTCCGAAAGATGTGGATTTATTGCTTGGTATGAGTGCGGTCACCCAGTGCCAAATTTTTCTGAATAAAATGGCTGTTTTTCCTCCAGCGAAACCGCTATTCTGCAGGATTCTCGCGACATCACCATTATCAACTTCTGATTGACGATTCTTGTGTGACGACTTAGGTGCAAGTAACAAAAACCATCTGTCTAAACGACTTTTGACAACTTCGCTCCATCTTTTTACTAATTCCGTAATTTCGTATCTCGTATTTGCTCATCCGAATTCTCTGCTCTGGCTCCCACATTGCACTGGAGCTGTACCCATAGTAACTCAGACGTCCTTATTTCGAGCTCTACTCATCCGTGTCCATCCACATTCCCACCTGAGCATCCTCATTTCAACTGAGTGTACCTATCTTTCTTCGGCCTTATTTACTGGCCAGCACTCGCCACCGTAGAGCAGTGCCGTCTTGACAACTGCCCGGTCCAACATTTCTTTGAGGACCCTCGAAAAAAAAACATGGCGATGAAGTTCACGATTCACTGGGGATTTCTGCATCAGCTCCAAAATTCCAAACGAGATTGTCACTTGTTCTTCGTTCATTTTAAAACTTTGCCATTAAAGTTTGTTCGCGGTACCATCGCGAGATCACCTACCTGTCTAGAATATGGCTTTCCTGCTACATCTGTGGAACATGTTCATACATTTTAATTATCCTTGCTAGCTAAGTGAGTCAGCTACTTGTGGATCTAAGAAGGAGCACTATCCTAAAAACACCACCACAACACCTATAAAGGGAACGGCGTTTCTTGAATTGGCCACACTTGAACATCTTTTTAAAAGTAAACTGTCGCATTTTTTCAAACCAAACTGTCACATTGAAATCACTCCGTCACACCGATACTATATGAGAGCCTCCTCTGAAAGCACCTTTGTAGCTCAGTTGGATTAGGATTTCCAAGCGACCACGGCTGATAGAAGTGTGCAGAGAAAACGGCTGTGAAGCTGGTTTCTCGTTTTAAAAACGAACAATTCTCTGTCAGCGGTCATTTCACCATCGATCGTTACGGAATATCCGCCTCATTGGCCGTTCATCTTTGTTGAATTGTCGAATGGTTCACACTAGAAAAACGCTTCGAAACTCGTTTCGCTCTAATTCGAACACTTCCACTCTGAGCGCAAGGCTAACCGCGTTAGTGAATTACACTGCTGTGCACGAAAACTACTCGTCGCGCATTCGAGGTGATCAGAGAGAGGAACGATAAGAAAAGAAGGAGGAATCGCGATCGTTGTCTTGGCTCTACAAGTGTATTCCAGAGGCTATGCGAATTTCTGGAATAGATCTAGTAAGTGAAAAGGTAAAGGTAAAGATCACGGCGTTGATTAGTCCCCTGACGACGCGCCGCCGCATTCGTGTTCCATTCGAGTCATAAAGGCTTGGTGAATGCGTATTTGGCTTATACAATGACCTGCGGGGGCCAGCCGCTATTCCAGGTCAGTGTTTTTACCTTTCCAGACAAGTCTGATACCAATTCACCCGACCCCGGAGGAATGGAAGGCTTGATTAGCCCGGGCCGGGATCGACAGCTCGACCGTGCGGGTGACAGCAGCGCCTCTTACCAGTGTACCTGGTTCTAGTAGGTATCCGCTGGAATGTTTATTTCATTTTATACTCACCGAAATCGAAACGGGACACTGACTATTTGTACGCGTAGTGAGTGCGTGAAGGCAATAGGGGATAATCGAGTGAGTGCGTGAGGGGAGGGCCGCTATTGACCACTATTGACTAAACTGATTAGGAACTCGCCGAACATCGACACCATGATTTTGTTGAAGCCTTAGCCGGCTTCAGCGAATATGACATACGCTTGTATTATACAATGCTGCTTCGTTTTATGCTTTCTTTGAGAGTTTCATGAATCGCTTCTTCAACCTGTTGATGCTGCTGTAGTTCGTTCCGTAGCACGTAAACTCATGTATCCATTATCGCCCTCAGAATACCAGTCCTTTGTTTTTAGATTGTGAACCTTCCAACTGAATATTTTCTCACCCCCCCCCCCCTTATTGGGACTTGGGGTGGATGCCGACAAAAGCCTGAGCAATGTTTCGTCATCATCTAGTTGTTCTCCGAATGATCGAAGACAAGGTGGAGCATTGTGCCTCCTACTAGTTTTATTAAGTCAATGCTCTGCTCTATTCACGAAACAGTATTTTCTTATTGATTTATATATTTGGAGATGCTGGGTGATTCGCAAAACAATAACCTAGCATTTCCAAATATATAAATCAATCTAGTTCTCGTCTATAAACCGCTAACAAAAAGCGCCAAATAGCAGAATAGTTTCGTGATATATCAAAAATGCTATCAGCTTAACTGGTAACTGCCGTTATCGGCGTACCAGCTCATTCCCGTGATTACGGGTGAGTGCTGATAGCTACAGCCCGACCGGGCCCAAGAAAGAAGCTAGAAGGCTCGCATGGTACATCGGTAGCAGAGTGGTTAGTGCAGTCGGCCGGAAAAAGAAAGACGTGAGTTCGATTCCCGTCCGATGTCAGTGTTTTGCGAATAACCTAGCATCTCCAAATATATAAATCAATCAACTAGTTCTCGTCTATAAACCGCTAACAAAAAGCGGCAAATAGCAGAACAGTTTCGTAGTATTTCCTTATGTTTATTTGTGCCTACGACATTTCACCAAGGATTTGATCGGATGAAATTTAGCGACATCACCACCAACTTTCCAGTGAAGCAAAGCTGAACATTTTCAAGTTCAAAGAACGACTTTGTTTTGAAAGGGCAGTACACTCCTGCGTAGACTTATGTATGTGCATACTCAGAGTGACTACCAAAACTTGGCTCCTAATCCACTGGAAATCTGTGGTCTTTGACAGCACTCGTTAAGACAATTTTTATATACTATTAATATCGTAATGTAAGAATGTTCCTTGGATCTAACAATAAGTGTAGAACTTTGAATTTTTCTTCCAGCAGATGCCATTTCCACAAAATGTTCCAAAACACCACTATACCACATTTTTGCGTTTTTTTTTATTTTTCTCTTTTGTTTCGAGGGAGCAGAGAGCTATAGGGAGCTGCTTATTCAAGGACAGCTTCGAGAACGATAGAATCTCTTTGTTGGAACGCTTTTCAACCTAGGCTTGTCTTGTAAGCATTTCCTTGCTTTCTACCGCTAGATTACCACGGCACTGCTGAATCGCGTTGAGTTATTTTGTAGTGCGTGAAACTGATTACGAGTTTAGGTCACGCGTGCGCCACATTGTGGCGCACGCGGTCATGAACTCAACTAGGGCCTTGGATTTTGGACTTGATTGATAGTGCATGGGTTCTAATATGCTTGCTCTACTCAGGTCGTGAACAGGCGATATCGCTGCTATGACTTACTTCTGAGGCTTTCATCCGAGCTATGATTCTTTTCGATTGGTTCACTTTTCGCTTCACAAGAGAACGTGCTTTTAAAGAATAGAGTTCATTTGAAAAAGAGGGACCGAAGTGCTCCCCTAGGGTAGAAACCGTTTAGCCAGATTTTCGCAAAAAGCTAAGGTTCATCACACGCGAGTCGAATTGCTTCTTTAATTCTAAAGGTCTTTGGAACGCACAGTAGGAAGACGTTCGACATCAGCCCACTTAGCAGAGTTTTCACGATTCGTGGGAAGACCTTCGTAATTTTGCCCTTTTTGAGGGAAATCAGAGAGCAGGGTCAGCGACGACGCGCTCGTGCAAAATCAAATGTTGCCTAATCAGGGTCTCGTTATGCCTCACAAACGGCTCTACACAATAACCCTTCTCGAATTCGGTGCATTCAGCGAACCGCCTATACCGAACCGCTTCCAGATCAAAAAAAGAAAATGTTTGAGAGATTTCAAATCATTCAACTGGTGAAGTGGGTGGCGTCGATCGGTTTACAGGGGTGCACCAACCACTCATCAACTACATAGAATCATAGAGACATTGCAGAACCAGAACCTCTTATCGTTAGGCAAAGTTTCAGTGAGATTGGTGGTCCTGAATGGAGTTTTCAGGGTGGTGGCCAAGCGCTATACTTGTTCCAAATACGCTAAATAAACGTCAGATCCGTGATCATCAACCAAAAGGATCCCATAGGTAAAGTTTCAGCGGAATTGCTGGTCCTGGATGGAGCTTCCAGGGTGATGGCCAAGTGCCACACTTAGGCACTTGCCATACTTACGACGGCAACGGTCGCAGCGAAGCTAAAAAATGCATGGCTCGCCTCTATAAGTCACTACAGCTGGGTTTTTTGTATGCTGCTGTGTGCGGGGACTCGGAGCAGTGCTGCCCAATCGTCGCTCGTCCGATCGTCGCAGCTCGCTGCGACGAAGGCCACAATACTGTCCTGAGAGGCTGAGAGGATTTGCACCGTCCTTTTTGCCCTTGCGGTAAACTATCCGAGTCCCCGCATACAGTAGCTAACAAAAAACCCAACTGCAGTGCTTCATGGAGGCGAGCCATGCATTTTTAGTAGCTCGCTGGGACCGTTGCCGTCGTGAGTATGGTAGTGGCCTTATACCGCAGCTTTCACCGGACCAACGCATGTATCGTGTATTCCGTGGCTGGTCGGTCACATTCCCAACCAAAAACAACTTGTAAAAAATATTTTCTTCCTATGAAGGGTGTGCGTCACCTTGTGGCGCACGTGGGCCGTATGGCCAGACAACGGTGCGGTACGTTATGGGTTAAAGTAACCTAGAAACATTAGTCTTCGGTCTAACCATGCAATGGAAAATCTTACGGAAACCCGCAACAACAAGAAAATTACCTTTCACAATAACGGTGAGCTTGTAATCGGGGTTACTATTTAGTGAAATAGGATTTTTGATGAGCAATTAGCGGAGTGGAACTCTTTGGTGGTATAGGAGCCTTAGTCGTAGCAACCACGAACTCTTCAACTCTCAACTTCAACAGGTAATTCTCCGCTGGCTCTGAGCGGAGGCCGGTGATGGCAAGACCCGGAACCGTTTAGCCGAAGAAGAGGAAAATCGGAAAGGAGAAGAAAGTAACAGAAAATCGAATCTTCGCTATGTGACCGACACAACGACAGACTTCGTTACCAATTGATCGACCAATAGCTCGACAACATGTCGGAAAAATAGCGGAAAAGATGATGCGATATCAAGCAGATCATTACCAACAGGTTTCACTTTCAGTGTACTAGGAGATCAGCGAAAGACTCAATAGATACTTTTCCATAATACGAGTGGACGGGTAGGCAAAGACGAAGACGACTCGAAATGGGTGAGGTATATTTCTCAGAATAGGAAAGAAATTGCGTGGCGACGGGGACCTCAGAATGAAATTCGCCAGAGACTCGGTAATAGGTAAAAAAGGTAAAGGTACCGGCGTTGATCAAACCCCTGAGGGTGCGCCGGTTCGTCTTCCATTGAAGTCGTAAAGGCATAGTGAATGCGTATTTGGCCTATACAATGACCTGCGGAGGCCAGTCGCTATACCAAATCAGTGTCTTTACGTTCCCAGACAAGTCTGGTACCAATTCACCCGACCTCGGAGGGAAGTTAACCAGGGACTCGGTACGGCTGTTAATCAGAGGTAGCCACACTGTCTCATCTATCTCTTTTCACTCGTTGCGTATTGTCCAGATAGGGTTGCGTTTGGGCCAATCCGCGTTTCGCCTCACTCTTAAATTCCTTTCTGATTGAGGGCTGCAGGCTAGAACCTGTTTGGTGCTTCCCCAAATTCCACTGGTCCCTTCCAGGATCTCACGAAGACGCATGCAGAAGAGTTAATCGCTATAAACCTGTGGACATTAACCATGACCTCCTGGCTTCAATATTCCCTAACCATAAGTTCGTAATCGTTCGTTAGTACCGATTAGTGAGCGCATCGCATCAGCAATTCCTTCCTGAAGCAGTTTCCACCACCGCCGTTCCAAAATGATTCAGCGTGTTGTCACCAATGTCCGTTCCACCGGAAGGAAAGAGCGCGCTACTCCCCGCAAATGTCTCTTCCGCGGAATTTTCATCTTACCAGCAGCATCACTTCAACGAGCAATTGGACGGTATGATTGGTTTTCGGCAGAAATTCCGAAAACGTATTCGTGATCAGCACCATATATGACCTCTATATGGAGCTTGGGTTGGATTTTGTGGAAAATTTGCTGTTGACTACTGCAGCGCTCTAGGTTGAATATTGCCAAAAGGAGTGCGCAAGCGAAGGCCTATAAATTGAACAGTACAACAACGACTGAGCTCATGTTTCGCCGGCTATTTACACTTTTAGTAAAATAGTGTGACTGCATCGTTGGGACATTTTTGAGGCACACTCGTATGATGGACGTCTGACAACCGTCAGCAGATAACATTTTCTGTCAAGAAATCACATGTCGAATTTCTGGCATGTCCTCTCATAGATCTTTGTTTTCCAGCGTCTAAAATGTATTGGAAATCTGCAACCATTTCCGCCATTTCAAGCAATTAAAATGATGATGCAGAGGCGGGAACTGTGAACAACTACATAGTCCTTCAATTCACATCACTCCTTTTGTTTTTGGACGACCGGTGATTTCCGCCGATGCTCTCTCTCAAAAAAGAGTTACTTTCCATATTTTATTGAAGAATTGATCCAAAATCTGCGCTTCCGCTCTAATGAATTGCACTGGATGAGAGATCCGAAACCCGTGAACGATTCTGGTCACGGACGGTGGCTGCACCGATGCGTATGACAAGCTTACACAGAAATCGGTGAAGAGAAGGATATGGGCCGGTTGGCACCAATCTCTTCGAAGTCGCAAAAGGAGAACTCTTATGTCTCCACGGAATTCCTGTTATCGTTTTGAAATAGGCAGCAGGACCTGAACGTTGTTCGAGGCTTGACAAATGTGACCGTCTTCCTTGTTCTCCTAGCACCATTCTGAAGACCGACCACCACCGTTTCTCCAGCATTAATCCGTAGCAGTGACATGTGATTCAACTTGAATGTAACGCGCTTTATGCAAACCACTGCTTTTAGGTTGGTAGGAAAGTTCGTGCCGTTTTTTCAAGCGACTGTTGTAAGCTTGCCGTAGAAGCTCTTGGAGAGGTTGATGCAGCATTTGAAAGAAAATTACTTGTTCTTTCAGATTGTGCTTTAGCTGTTTGTCGAGTTTTGGAATGTTATAATTTTTTGACCTATAAAGTGAAAGGTGAAAAAGTGTAAAATTGGCCTCACCGACAGCGAATTTTTCCTGCACTGATGTGAAACGGTATTCAAAACTTATAACATTTCTAGAAAGAGGATGAAATTCTCTATGAGACAGTGTACTCATTGTATTTTTTTGCTCCACACTTTGTGAACTTTCAGGCCACTAAAGTTGGACCTTCAAAAAACAGCAATTTTTCTTTCGATGCTGCTCTTGCTCTCATTGTGAACGGTGAACATGACCTTCATAAACTATTTGATAGAGGATCCTTCGCTCTATCCAACCGTATGTTTATTTTTACAGAATGCTCAATTTTGAAACATTTTTGAAGGAAAAAACATCTTCGTTTTCTCCAGGAAGGGAAATCTCCAGTTTCGAACGTTTTGGTAAATCTCACATAGCTTCTATAAGAAGACAATACGCCATACAAGATAATGTACGAATCGTTTTTGAAAGTCTTGCTTATCACTGATTTTCAGGCTATCAAAGTGGAGTTACTGGCAGTGTCCACGCCGCGCCGCGCGACGAGCGCGACGCAGCATTGGTGGCGCGCGAATATCGCGCTCGTCGCGCGGCGCGGCCGGAAGTGCTCGTCTATGTCCACTTTGATGGCCTGAAAATCAGTGATAAGCACGACTTTCGAAAACGATTCGTACACCATCTTGTAGAGCATATCGTCTCCTTTCAGAAGCTGTGTGAAATTCAGCAAAACGATTGAAACTGGAGTTTTCCCTCCCCGAAGAAAACGAAGACGTTTCTCCTGTAAAAAAATTTAAAAATGAGTATTCTGTGAGACTAAACATACATTGAGATAGAGCTAAAAATTCTCTTCAAAATAATTGTTGGAATTCATCTTCACCGTTCACAATGAGAGGAAGAGCAGCATCGAAAAAAATATTGCTGTCTTTTGAAGGTCCCACTTTAGTGGCCTTAAAGTTCACAAAATGTGGAGCAAAAAATACAGTGAGTACACCATCTTATAGAGAATTTTATCCTCTTTTTAGAAATGTTCTAAGTTTTGGATACCGGCTCACATCAGTGCAGGAAAAATTCGCTGTCGGTGAGGTCAATTTTACACTTTTTCACTTTTCACTTTATAGGTCAAAAAAATTATAACATTCCGAAATTCGACAAAGAGCTAAAGCACTATCTGAAAGAACAAATAATTCTCTTTCGAATGCCGCATCAACCTCTCCAAGAGCTTCTACGGCAAGCTTACAACAGTCGCTTGAAAAAAACGGCACGATCTTTCTTACCAACCTAATATATAGCAGAGGCATTCGGTTGTTGGGAAAGTTTCTACCACTTAGTTTGGCTGATCTCCAAAGCTTCAAAACAGGCTCTAAGATCTTTCGTGCACAACCTACGTGTTCGTTTCATAGTCCTGCTATACAAAAATGACAAAAATGACAGAAAAAAATCGACCTTTGATGGCAACACGCTCGACTACTTTTCTTTACGTGCACCCAAATCATTCCACTGCCTTCTGTGTCTTCCAGCAAATTACCATTGAATACTTAAAACGCGCACTTCGACATAGAAAACCGACCGCAACGATGAAGGCCAGTCGACTGTGGTTGAACTGGCACAGGAGGATCCCCAATTGCTACCCATTGGTTGGCTGAGGAACTCGAGTGCCATGAAACCGCATCAGTCGGCTATCTCCAAGGTTTGAGAAAGGCGAAGAGATAGTGCACATGAACGCAGCATATCTCAGCAACTACCACTCACAGGTGCACGTCCCGTGGTACATTTTTCCGGTTTTTCCGGTTTTTTTTCACTCGGCAACTAGGCAGAAAGGCATTCTTTTCAGAACCTAAACTGCAGTAACTCAATGTTATTTTTTGTGCTGCATCTCTCAGAAATAAAAAGGAAATTCGAGTTTTTTTCATTCCGGTTGCATGGTTTCTGCTCCACAATTAGACCTTCTAACCCGTCCATTGTTTAGGTCAGCTGACTTACACCTCATCGCGCTTCCACTAAAGTAGGTGTGGAGCTTGGAAAAATCACGCAGTTTTTAGAACTCTTCACTCGTCAGGTTC
>CP130732.1:21590745-21613745 GCA_030553155.1 Nippostrongylus brasiliensis
ACCACAACTGCACTGTTATAGATATGCGAAAAGAATTTGAGTTACAGTTCGACAATCGTCAATACCACGGATATGTCCTGGTGTTAGATTCGTGCTTGTGGTTCTGGGTTGGAGAGAAGTGAGTTCGTTTTTTTCTTTTGGAATTTCTGAAATCCTGAACAGTAGAAATCCCACAACATACAACGACATCAAGCAGGTGCTGAGGACACCTTTCACAGCCATCCTTGTGCATTGTGTAGTAAAGGCCATTACCTGTCGAAACGTTGATAAAAAGTAATTGTGCCTTGATGGAATATTTTAGAAATATCTATCGTAGTTGTTTGGACGTGATGAGTAAAGCATCTAGCATCTCAATGACCGACACCATCTATCTAATATGACCCATCTTTGCAATGCTTTATGTTTACCAAAACTTAGAGAATGGAGATCTGCATGAGTGCAATTAAGAGACATCACATCACTCGGTCTGGCGCTGTTTCCGATGTCTTCCATGTTGATTGATACCGCTAATACTCAAAATGTCTGCGTAAGGGCTGTCACATCACGAATCGCCAAGCTGTTCCAAGGAAAGCAAGTGAGTATCAGATTGAATGTCCATTTTCCGTTCATTGATCTATACAGTAGTTTTAGATCTTCACTCATATTATCAGATGTTCTCCCTTTCGAGTTCAAATTTTAAACTTTTTTAATGTGTGACTTCATTTAATTAACAGTGGCAAGGGCCTCATGTCTACCAGTTTAAGCACATTTTATGTTCGCAAGCACAGAATCATCATCAACTTTCATTGTAGGCTTTCTCTCACTTTATAAGAGATGAATATCTGGTGAATTCAGGTATTCTTCTCATCTGACATCTCCGATGAGGATCCAATGTTTTGGCAACACCTCTTCGTAGCGATGCAGCCGGAATTTAAACAGGTCTCCGCAATGAGCACCTGATATTTCTCCTTGTTTTGTTTTTGTTGTTTTACTGTTATGTTTTCTACCACTGCAAATAAAGCAGATATGCTCCCAAGTTCTCCTCTATATCATTGGTGTAGTCCTTGCCGATCGCCAGTTGTGCTGGAGCGGCCAATTCATAGAACTGCTTTAGTCCAAACTAAACTTCCACAACTCACATTCAACATTATTAGACCTTAACTTAAAGATAAAATATTAACATATCTCAACACTTCAGGTTGAAACATGTGTGTTAGCACGCCCCCCCCCCCCTACAGAGATCATCCAGGTGATGTTAATAAACACTTGTAAGTATTCTTTTCCAGGTAACTAAGGATTACGTTGGGGGTCGATATACGCTGCCAAGTTGCGATGAGCATCTTCTCTATGCCCTCAGCTCGAAGCTCTTCCCTCTTGTCATGCTCCAGCAATCAATTTAGCAGGTCCAATGCGGTGGTCTCATCTCCTGCATAGTCAGTCATTGGTTGTAGAACTGATTCTCTTTCTGCAGCTGTGGGTATCTGGGCCTGACTGCCGAATAGTTATTCCTAACACTGTGCAGAACGAAACGGTGACAAATGGATCATCAGCAAGCTCGCATAACTGCTTCGCATAACTCCCTAACAAGGAGAGCCTTTCTGGATGTGCCAAGCTTTCGTGATGTAACTTTTACAGGATGTAGGGTCCCTTGTAGGAACTCGGAAACCATACTTCATTTTTCCTCTAGGCACCTCTGTGATGGGAAAAATGGCTGCTGAAAAAATGGAAGGCGAGCACATCACACAGTCAATATACACCGTAACTTACCTTAAAAGGACTCAAATTCAAGAAGTAATGATAGATTCGTGATCAGCGACCCAAATAATCCCCACATGCGATGTTTGGTCCAAATCGGTTATTTTGACCCAGGCACCTCACTCACCCACCCTTACCATAGCTAGCGCTCACCAGTCAGAGCTTAGGAAACGAGCATAAAATTCATGATCAGAAGTTTAGGTGAGACTTTCAGGCAGTTCCTGGGACGAAGGTAGTGGATGCTGAAAATTTTCTGATAGCTAGAGTCTGAATGGTGGCAAAATATTACCAGTGGTTCATTAGAGACTGAACCTTGGGCAACTCTACCGACACCTGACATGAGGCTCGAGACATCAAGGTCACCCATTTCGCCCAAACTTCGCATGTGGGGGTTATTTGGGTCGCTGATCATGAATCTGACATTAGTTTCAGAGTATTCATGTGCATTTGCGGTATCTACGGCGATTTAATGACGTGCAGGTCCGATCCATAGGAAAGTATTAGGTTGGTGCAAAATTAATTTCGGTTTCTGAGTATCTTCAAATAAACAACATTTCCTGCTCTTTCCAAATCATACATGTTTACTGCCCTAACGCTACCAGACAACTTTTTACAGGGCTTCGTTCAATCATGAACCGACGCGATTATCGAGTCATCATGGCTTACGAATTTAAATTAGGACACTCCGCAGCGGAGGCGGCTCGCAATCTTAGCATTGCTTTTGGGATGGATTGTCCTTGCGAACGGACAGTGCAACTCTGGTTCAAAAAATTCGATGTGGAGATTTGGTCTTGGAGAAAAAGCCGGCCGTGGTCGTAGGGCGTCGCTTGATGACGAAGATTTGAGAGCTTCTGTGGAAGCAAATCCAGAGACGAATACACGGACGTTAGCAGAGGACCTAGGCGTACATCACACCACGATCGGACGGTATTTGGCAGAAATTGGAAAGGTGAAGTTAATGTCTAAATGGATACCCCATGAACTGACTGAGGAGCAGCGCCTCAAACGTTATGACATCTGCTCTAACCATCTGATTCGCCTGAGATCTGACCCGTTCGTCGGCCGTATTGTGACTGTTGAAAACTGGGTCATGTACGATAACAGGAAACGAGGGTTCGTCTGGGTAGACAAGGATGCCCCACCAAAAATTTTTCCTAAACCTGACCTTCACCCGAAAAAGGTCATGTTGACTGTTTGGTGGTGCTGTAAAGGGCTAATTCACCACAGCTTCAGGCAGCCTGGTCATTCAGTTACAGCAGAGTCCTACTGTTGTGATTTAGACCAAATGTATGCAAAGTTGCAAAAACTGTGGCCGGCAGTGGTGAACAGAGGTGGACCGATCCTGTTGCACGACAACGCAAGGCCGCACTCCTCGAAAACCACTCGGCAAAAATTGACCCAATTAGGTATAGAAGTTCTCCCTCACCCACCCTATTCCCCTGACCTCTCCCCAACAGATTACCACTTTTTCCAATCTCTTGACTCCTATCTACGTCAGAAACAATTCGCTGATTTGATCGATGTTGAATCTGCCTTCGTTAATTTCGTCGATTCTCGTGATCCCAGTTTTTACTTTAGAGGCCTAGAAATGTTACCATTTCGTTGGCAAAAATGTGTAGATTCTGATGGTTCTTACTTTGTTTAATAAAGTTGAGTTTGAGCTGAGTTATTGCACTTTAAAGTTTGCGGTCCAAAACCGAAATTAATTTTGCACCAACCTAATGAAGCCTCACCTTGGCATTCATGGAATAGTTGAAAGGAGGAATGACGGACTGTGCTCTCGCAAGCGGGCCTAAAACTTACGGAGGAGAACAATCCGTCCTTGTACCGCTAGAACGTCACAAGTTCGTCATGTGGCAACTCTTCCGATAGCCAAGCATCGACTCGCGTCTAATAGTAAGGACACACCGTCGTCCCGTTGACGCGCTCTATTGCTAACCGCGCGCGACCGCGACGCGCGCACGCGAATCTGAGACTAGCTGGTCAATTCGCCGCAGGCGTCAAGCTCTTCAACTCGACTCTGAATCAAATACTTAGATCCGTCTAATCAACGGAGCGACCCCGTCTGAGTATCCTGAAGATCATTCAGAAGGAAAAACAGAATGAACATTGATGCGACTATATGTTTTACTGAAGAACACTGTTGTACCGACTCGCGCCTATCCATACAAACGGTAGTCCCGTTGACGCGCTCCATTGCAAACCGCGCGCGATTGCCGTGTACGCCGCATACGGTGGAGTATCCACATGAGAGGGCCAAGAACAGCCATCAAAGTGCCGAGATGGCCGAGTGGATGTTCGTAGCGAAGATGCTTGTCGAGTATGGGTTGCAGGTTCGAGTCCTTCCTGCTGGGTGCTTTCTGTAGTGCTCAGTTTAAGCTTAAGCTGTCGCTCTGCTTTCGGTAGTGATCCTTTAGACCCTCCATTTGCAAGGAACTAGTGGTTCACCCACCCCGGAGTTCCTTCCTTAGCTTGCGCTTAGGTAGACCACGCTTAGGTTTGTACTTAGGCTAAGACTTAATCGAAGGGTGAAGTGGCTTGATTGTTAGATGTCCGGGTCGGGGTGTTCAGCCAGATTTGAGATTTTGACCCCACCGCCCAAATCGTTAATAGGGTCCTCGGCCGAAGTCCAGAAAACGAACATCAGATCCGCATCAGCGTTTTGATTAACCCCCGTAAACGAAATTTCAGCGAAATTGAAATTTTCGACCTAAATCCGAGTCGGAACTTCTAACAAGTGCCGTTTTCTCGAAAAAGAAAAACTAGCTGGCCACTATTGTCCCCGCAACCCAAGAACTGTGTGAAAGTTCGTCTCCTGCTCTGGATAAGTCGACATTGACGCTGTTTTCGTAAATCCTTCCACACTACTGCGAACGATCGCAGTTATAAACCAGGCTACCTAGCCGCTGAGCTCTCGACCACGATCAGGGCGGCGCGAGCGTGATGCGACGCGGCCGAGGAAACTCGTCGCTACCGTTTGTATGGATAGACGCGAGTGTTGTACCGTAAAAACAAAGTATCTAGGTTGCGTGAAGATGTATACGACAATTATACACAATCTTAGTCTTCCCCATCTTTCCTCGTTTGTGGAAAAGACTAACTGGAAAAAGTTTCAAAATGAACCTGATCATACAACAGACTCTAAGACACTACTCGCTAATTCACAGCTTTATTTTCGCTACACAGATACATAGTTACAAAGACACATAAATGTTGAAACATAGAGAAAAGTGACTCGCAAGTACAGCGCTCACCTGATTCTCACAGAAAAAACGACCGGAATTCACGGTTTGATTATGGAGCAATTCTAAATTATATCAAAATCAAAATTCAACAGATTCAGACTTCAAACATCTATGGCTGTGGAATAATATCGACCACCGAGAAGGATCTGTAAATAGCTACCATTCTGAGACGAACCGCGAAAATTCAACTTTAGAATGAGAATGAACCTACTCGCGTCTAAGGACACACCGTCGTCCCGTTGACGCGCTCCATTGCTGACCGCGCGCGACCGCGGCGCGCGCACGCTAATCTGGGTTGGTTCACGCGTGCGCACCGTTTAGTCCGTTCAATTCTTTTCAAAGCCGATAATATTCATAGAATGTTTGAATAGATTAGCCGGTCAATTCGCCGCAGGCGTCAAGCTCTTCAACTCGACTCTGAATCAAGTATTTGGATCCGTCTAATCAACGGAGCGACCCCGTCTGAGTATCTTGAAGATCATTCAGAAGGAAAAACAGAATGAACATTGATGCGACTATATGTTTTACTGAAAAACACTGTTGTACCGTAAAAACAAAGTATCTAGGTTGCGTGAAGATGTATACGACAATTATCCACAATCCTAGTCTTCCCCATCTTTCCTCGTTTCAGGAAAAGACTAACTGGAAAAAGTTTCAAAATGAACCTGATCATACAACAGACTTTAAAACACTACTCGCTAATTCACAGCTTTATTTTCGCTACACAGATACATAGTTACAAAGACACATAAATGTTGAAACATAGCGAAAAGTGACTCGCAAGTACAGCGCTCACCTGATTCACAGAAAAAAGGACCAGAATTCATGGTTTGATTATGGAGCAATTCTAAATTCTATCAAAATCAAAATTCAGCAGACTCAGACTCCAAACATATGGCTGTGGAATAATATCAACCACCGAGAAGGATCTGTAAATAGCTACCATTCTGAGACGAACCGCGAAAATTCAACTTTAGAATGAGAATGAACCTCTGGTGCGCGATACCACAGCGTAACCACCTCGAGGGTATAAACTTGGCTCGGTATGGAAAAAGTTCCCGAGCAGAAGCAATCAACAAGGGTCGACTCCTCATTAGAAAAAAATAGAATACCACCTTGCATGGCCAAAATATGCCAATTTTATAACGCCACTATTGTCAAAGAGATTTCGAGGCTTCAAATCCCGATGCAAAATCCTTCGTTTATGACAATAGGCAAGTTGATAGTCGAACTATAGCGCACTTTCGATTCTTCGGATGTCTTATGACAGCTTTAACTTGTGCTTATCGTTGAAATGAATATGGCTTACACCACATCCAACTACTGCTTTAGGCGCTCACTTTTAAAAATGATGCACGGGGACCGGGAGGGACTAGCACGATTCGATCACACGGGGAAGGCGCATACATTAGGCGTCGAAAATGCGCGCGCTCCGTAATTACACGATATTGCCGACGATGCACTATATCTTACGGCACTTCCTTCCTTACCGTTAATACGAGGCGATAACCGGTGAATTGGTCAGCGTTTTTTCTGAACTTTTTTGAATATTTTCTTCTATTTCGTTGGAGTGTTGATTGTGCGCGACCCGCAATCGCAATTGATTTTTCGTCGAGGGTCGCTAGAGAAGGTCAATCGTTTCAATTGGTTCCTTACGCTCGTCTGTTTTGTTGTTGCCTTTGTATTATACTATGGGGCTCGCTCGTCTGCTTCCGTTAAGACTTCCCCATCCGACTTGTTTCCACCGAAGGCCGATTCAGAGGAGCCCGTGAGGGCACTGGACGAAGGTTTCCACATCGTTTTTCAAAAACATCGCTCGTGTGGTTGCTGGCCCGCTTGCCAATTTATTTAACCAGTCCTTGATGTATGGCGAGGTTCCTAAACGGTAGCACTTGTATGTTACATCATTTGCTGAAGAAGAATCCTTCGAGTGATGTCAATAACTGCAGGCCTGTCAGCTTCACATCACTTCCATGCCGAGTTTTCGAAAAGGTTCTTAGAACTCATTCATTTGAGTTTTCATCTAAGCACGGTGTTACTCCTGATAGTCAGCACGGATTCATTCCGGGAAGATCGGTTGAAATCAATATGCTCGAGCGTGTGAACGATTAGGCCGCTTATCTTGAAACGTAAAGAGTGCTGCGATGTCATCTATTTCGATTTCTCTAAATCCTTCGATCGCGTCAATCACTCATTTCTACTGCAGAAGTCGATGAATTTGAAAGTTCATCTTGTTATTTGTAACACATGCATACACGCACATTTTCTTTGAAAAACGTTCGACGAAACTTGAAAAGCATCCCTATTGACGGGGAAATGGTATAAAACAAAAGCACACAACTCATAAACCCGTAACGATCCACTCCTCCACCGATTGTTTGAGTGCTACACACGTACGCTGCGTTTATGCACATTTCGGCGTCGATTACGGCACCTGCTGTGCAGTTGCGTACCACGCGCAGGTATTAACGCCTAATGTATGCGCCTTCCTAGTGTGAGTCTTTCGTATCACACCGGGAGGGTGCAAATGCGTGGACCAACCCAGATTAGCGTGCGCGCGTCGCGGTCGCGCGCGGTTAGCAATGGAGCGCGTCAACGGGACGACGGTGTGTCCTTAGACGCGAATCAAGCATCGTCCATACAGCAGCATTCCCGTTTTTTGCATTGCGTCCGATGGGGCGAGTTTGACGGCTAATTTCGAACCTCGCCCGTGCCAAGTCATCTGTTCCACTCTCCGTGTCATCACTTCTATTTGATTATGTTGTTTGTACTTTGGTGTAGCACAACATGTCTTATTTTGGTACACTATGGAATGGGAAGCGCAGCCCGCAGCTCCGCAGGTGGACGAGTTGTCCGCCGTGCTCCAATGCGAATGAATTTCCTTACGGCCTGGCCAGAGAGGGGTTTTTTGCTTATTATTTTTGTTTTGTGCTGTTTTAAGTGGTTTATAAGGGTTATTCGTGATAATTGATCATGAAAGTTCATTCTTAGGGCATTCCTACCTTTGAATTCGCTCTTACATTGTTAACTACCATAGCAAAGCTGATCCGTAAAAATCGTCCGGAAAAATTTCAGCGTTGTGCGTGTAGCGTCGAGTGTCTCTAGGCCCCTGCAGACTCGACGACGAACGGTTTGCGCGTCGAATTCCCCGTTATAAGTGCACTTGAGCAAAACACGCGACGACGAGCATTCTCGTCCAAGCGGTGCCGTGTACTCTTCGTCTATGTTGGTTATTTTGCCTGCTGTTAACGATTCTGACATGTTTTCCAGTTTCGGCCGATGACCAAACATATCGTTAGGGCATGTATGAGGCCGTATGCTCGTCTCACCCGGGGCCGTATGCTCACCCGAGATTGCTAGGGGATGGGGCAAGGGGAGGAGCCAGCCAGTATGATTGTAGTCGGCCTGTGTTTCATGTGCTATTACTGGCTGGCTCCTCCCCTTGCCCCATCCCCCAGCAATCTCGGGTGAGACGAGCATACGGCCCCCGATATTGCTGGGGGATGGGGGGAGGGGTTCTCCCCGCGACGCCGTATGGTTGGAGTCGGCCCGTGTAGCCTGCGCTCTTACTCGCTGGTTCCTCCCCCTTGCCCCACCAACTCAATAGTTGGGAGAGACAAGCATACGGCCCGTGCTCGTCTCTCCCGCGACGAGTGGGGGAGTCCCCGCCGGTGCCCTCCATCCGAAATAGTACGCAAACGTAGGAGGAGAAGCGGGGCGGGAACTACCCCACTCGTTGCGGGGAGAGACGAGCATACGGCCCTTGAGGCCGTATACTTGTCTCTCCCAACTTTTGAGTGGGCGGGGCAAGGGGGAGGAGCCAGCGAGTATGAGCGCAGGCTGCACGGGCCGACTCGAATCATACGGCGTCGCGGGGAGAACTCCCCAATCCCCCAGCAATCTCGGGTTAGACGAGCATACGGCCCCAGATTGGGTGATCGGGTCAAAGTCACTAACTTGGCCTAAACTTCATCTAGGCGGCGTGGCACTATTCAACTCATGGCTCTTGAGTGGTCGGAAAAAAGTTTTTGCTTTTCATATATTTGGAGATGCTAGGTTATTCGCAAAACACTAACATCGGACGGGAATTGAACCCGCGTCTTTCTGTTTCCGGCAGACTGCACTAACCACTGTGCTACCGATGTACTACGTTGCGGATCTCCTAGCATCTTTCTTGAGCCCGGTCGGGCTGTTGCTATCAGCACTCACCCGTAACGGGAATAAGATGATCACGTGATTACGGGGGAGTGCTGATAGCAACAGCCCGACCGGGCTTAAGAGAGGTGCTAGGAGATTCGCAGCGTAGTACATCGGTAGCACAGTGGTTAGTGCGCTCTGCCGGAAACAGAAAGGCGCGGGTTCAATTCCCGTCCGATGTCAGTGTTTTGCGAATAACGTAGCATCTCCAAATATGTAAGTCAATCTACTAGTTCTCGTCTATAAACAGCGTAACAAAAGGCAGCAATTAGCAGACTAGTTTTTCTTTTCAGTTTGGCAAAAACTCGCCAGAGGTTTTCGGGGGTGAATCACGATTCTGACATCCGTTTTCCGAATTTTGACCGGAGACCTATTATATCGCTTGCAGGGGGGGGGGGCGGTGCAGGTAGGTTCACCGATTTGGTTAGTACATTCTAGAGTCTCTTTCAGAAGATTTTGGTGAGTACGCCTCCGCGCAACCGTCCTAGCCCCTGTCCCTTCATTACGTATCTATACTTGCAGCGGGCGCAATCGATCAAAATCCGAAAAACCAACATGATATTCCTGTTCAGCATCCCAGATGACCTAGCTAGCCGGTCTTAGCCAAATCGGTGATTTTGATCATACTACCCTAGACGATGATATTTTTTTTATTTTATTTAGCCAATAACTAAGTGGGATAAAAAGCAACGATTCACAACAGACGAAATGTAGAAAAACTAGCAATATGGCGATTATGTTAGTTAAGTACATACAAAAAAACAGCACAAAAACAAGAAAAACAAAAAATAGCGGGTACAATAAGGTGATAATACAAATGGAAGCGTGAAAATTTTTTTTTCTTTTTTTCTCTCCACCCAAGCTCAAAAAAACTGAAAGAAAAACTACATGACCAGTAAAAAAAATTCTAAGATACCCAGGCACACGTGCAGAGCAGAACTGTTTATAGACAGAGAAGGTCAAATAGCAAGAAAAACCTCCGTCAACGTGCCAGGTTGTCTACTACTGGTAGGCACACCACTGGCAACGCCAAACCGGGGCGGATGCTGTATATTGCATCTCTTCAACCTGGTACGCACCCCGGGGGTTGGCCTACCAGGAGGAACCATGCGTACACGTGAGGGAGGTCAAAAACAGAAAAAAATAGCTTTCAAAAGTTGATAAACTGTACTGCAACGTGGCGTTAAAACAGGGAAACTAGGTTATCGATCAGCCATCAGAATTTTAGCTTTTTAGTCTGAAATTCGGATGCAGGAGCAGTGTATCACATGTTCTCAGTGAGGAAACTTTTCTTCTTTTTTTTTGAACTGGGTGGCTAGAGACGAGTAGATATGTAACCCAGCACTAAGTAAGCTACACTTATTTATAATTCCATACGTTCTCTTGCTGTTTACTGAGGATCATCCTCAGAGCTTCCTCAGCCATCTGCGTCTGAGCTGTGCTGGAAGTGGAGGATCTTACGGAGGAGGGTCACGTCTCACCGCAGCGTTGGTCACTATCCGCGACCTATCTAGAACGTTCTATGGCAGCGTATAAGCGGCACTGCCCGGCATGTGAGCCAAGACTGATCGACTGCGAAGAGACGACCACCATCGCCGCCGCCGACAACGCCGACAACGACAACGACGACCACCGCCACCGCCGCCGCTGACAACAACGACCGCCGCCACCGACGCCGACAGCGATCAGCGACACCGAACAACGACGCCAACCGCGGCCACCAGAACCCAGCGGCTCCACCCAACACCGAGGCCGAACACAAGACAAACAACCTGAATAAAACTTTTCAAACGTTGTCTTCACAGAAGAAAAAAAGAGATGAGTAGATCACCTCGTAGTTTGGGTATTAAGATATTCCGCAAGTTTAAGCTGAAACACTGCAGATTTTCTATATCTGAAAAGGTCCTGAGGTAGCCTATTCCACAGCTGAGCGACTCTTACAAGGAAACACTGTTCAAAAGATGATGTGTTTGGTCTTTCTGGGCGAACTGGTATGGTTGGTCTTCGGCCGAAATTCGAAAAACGAACGACAGTTTCCTGATCAGATGCTGATTTTTCCAACCGATCTTACCCAAACTTCACTCAGAGGCTATAAGTGAAGTTTGGGTGAGATCGGGTGAAAAATTTTCTTCCGACCACTGGAGTGCCGTAAGTTGAATAGTGCCCTGGAAAGCCGGAAAGCAGAAGCGCTGTTAGGTCCAAAAGTCTGAAATATAAGTGCAGTTATCCCGTATCCTTTTGGGTACACATAGTAACCAGACTACATTGCTACTCTTCAGCGTTGTTGCGTAACTAGGCGAGAATCTAATGTTGTTTGCGCTGCTTTTAAGCGTACGGTCTATTTCAATGTTTTTCAGCATGCTTCGCATTCTCCCTAGAATCTTCAATGCGAGGAAGTTATCGCTGAGGACACTCAACACAGAGAAGCCGAAAGTGCAGAAAGAGAAAAAAGAGGAAATGTTGGCAAAAAAGACGCCATCGGGAAAACTCGACGAGTTGGTTGGTAGTTATCCACCTTTTTGTCTTTTGCTTCCCGTCTCTACAGTCAAGTACTCCCCGCTCCGAGGAGCACGAAGTCTATGGCGCGACGCGCGCTGAAGCGGAAGTGCCAAGGTTACTACCTGTATTCACTACGACTTGCGTTTTGGCATATTTGTCTTCATCAGAGCCTGGAAGAAAGGGGAAAGTGAACAAAAAATCAAAGTCTACTTGTCTCCTTCAAACCCTGAAAAAGACCGATTTGGCGAAACGTTAGCCGTAATAAACTTGTTTACTAATCTTGGTCTGTCTGCTTCGACATTGCTACACTATAAGTTTGTTTTTGCTTTTTTTTTGAGATGGTGTTGTCTTGTTTGTTCGAAGACTGTGGAGACTGAATAATGTAGCATTTTCGCTTACAGTTTTTGAGCGGATCCTACTCCGTAAGGTGGAGGAGGGATGTTGCTCCACTCAAATACGTGGAAGAGTCTGCAACATTGACAATTGTGAATGATTGATGTCATGGAACTAATATTCTTTCTTTCAGAAGCCTTACGTGGATCCGCATCTTCCGAAGCATCCAAACGGTATTAATCCCGTAACAGGAGAGGTGGGTTCATTCCGCATGATTAGTTAAGGAATTTTGGGCAGCATTCCTCTTATTACCTCCAGTGGTCGAACAAAATTTTCCGACCAATGTTTTCCATACTTGGCCTCTGGGGTTATTTGGAATGCTGATCACGATTTCGGCATGTTTTTTGAATTTCCATCGGAGATCACCCGTATCATCCACTAGGGTAGTTGGCTCAAAATGTCAGATTTAGCTCAAGATTCATCGCGCGCTATCAATTTGTCACTAGTGGCTGAAAACTCGCCCCACCCCCCCCCCCTGAACCCCATCGAGAGTCGTTATTGCCACGCCCTCGGCATGCGTCTATGGACCGCCCCCCGACGCTATTGGCCGGTCGGCACGGCATGAGCGCTCCACTGACAATACGCGCTCCAAAATTGTTCAGCCACTAGTGACCTATCGATGCGTTCGATTCATCGAGGTATGTTGTTTCACGTACTGATAACGCTGGTGATATTGCCCTTTTGAATTTGGGCCGATTTTGGTCGTTATGGGCATGTAAATAAAAAAAAATAACGCTCGAATGTTATGGTTGGCTTAGGTTTCAAGGTTATTCCTTCTAAGTGCTCGAAACGTAGAATCCTATAGAAGCAGAGTTTTTTAGTTGGTTCGAAGAAGGAATTTGTAGTAGTTTGATTGAAAGGAATATGGGATAGTCTGTTTCAGCAAGAAAACATTGGGTTAATGGTATTTTTTGAACTCTGATGACTCACACTTGCAGTGACATTTCTCCTATATGCAGAGTCTGCCTCCCGCTGTACAAGACTTTAGTTTGAGTTAGAAATTTGAAGCTAAAATTCGCTTTCTCTCAGCCATATGCTTTCTTGCTTGAAACACAATCACTAAGCGATTGGATGGAATTTGGTTGTACGTTTAAACAACGACTCCGCCGAATGTTTGTATTATACCTTTCCCGTTTAGGTGGGTGGTCCGGCTGGCCCGGAACCAACTCGTTTCGGTGATTGGGAACGAAAAGGACGTGTATCCGACTTCTGAAGCAAGGAATTTATTGCTGCTCGGCATTTCGACACATTTTGTAGCGCAATGTGCAGTTGTAACATAATATCACCTGAAATTAATCACATGTGGGCATTTTTCATATGAATTTGTGAAATTTTAACAATCAAGGAAACAATACTGTTTATGTAAAAATTTAGTGAAACCGTTGGTCATGGTATATTTGCAGAAGGTTTGTGTTCAATTGATTGATAAGCGGTGCCTGACTGCAAGATCTGTTGAAGTGAATGGTTCGTTGGATACATAGTCAATAGAGTACGTGTAGTAATGTATTTATTAGTGTTTCAGAACGTATAATAATAAATTTGTTGATTTTTCTTACGTCGATCTTCTTTTCTGAAAAAATGCATGGCTTCTCCATTTATATTCATCATATTAATATAATAATAATATTGCAGACCAAAGCAGTTGTTTATTTGAATATCTACTAATCTCACAGTATGCGTGTGAGGTGTTGTTTTGGAGAGGCTAATTCAGTATATGATCAATGCGTATGTATTTCCAAGTCAGTGAGGAATTGCAGTGCCTGTTACACTTAACAATGGCAGTAACAGTGCCAGAAATGGTGACCACACCAGAAATGGAAATAGAGTGTGCCATCACGAATCCGCGCATATTAAATGTTTCGGAGATGTTCAACTGTCCAGGAATTCAGGTAATTCGTTTTCATTCATGTGAAATCCGTTCGGTTCGTTGTTTGGGTATTCTTAAATAAAAAAACGTGAAGGTGGCGGCGTTGACTAGTCCCCTAGAAATGCGCCACCGCAGTTGCCATTCAGAATCATAGAGGTATGATGAATATGTATGAGGCCTACAATCACTTGTGGATGCCAGTAACACCCCCTCCAAATAAATACCAAATCGATTATAACTATTATGTTTCAAACCTCTCGATTGAACACTTCCCTTTTTTAAGTTGCGCACTTTCTTCGATCAAAATACAATCGGGCTATATACAGTTAATGTCTGCTGGTTAATTCCCGAAAAACTATTAATCTGCACTATGAGATCACTCAAGTTAGAATTCTTTTATTCCGTATGATTCTGACCTATACAAATGGTATTCTACAGAAATCACGTCTGGAGGGTTTGCCTGACGGTGAGCTAAAGTCCAGTAGTCCTGCATGAAATTTTTACTTGTGACATTCGAAAAGTGGGGTTCGGCGATGTCAGATAGGTAACACTCTCAGTACAGTCTTTTCTTGGGTTTGCAGGTTACAAAATCCATTTGCCCGCAGAGTAGTTCAGTGTTGCGATTTGAGGTGAAAGGTCCCACACGATGATTCTACAAGAGCTTTGCTATCTGTGGAATATCTCCTTTCTGAAATGTAATTCAGATTTTCGTATCACTTTTCTTTGTTCACCCATACCAAGCCATTGGTGCCTTCGGCTATGAGCTGCGTACTTCATCCACTTCTCATCTGCCGCGCCCTCGGAGATTCTTTTGCAAGTTAGCCAATTCGTCGCACAGAGTTCCTAGCTTTAGCTTGCGCAGAATTAAACATAGTCTTAGAATTAAATTAAATTTAACTGTCATGAACCGTTGCCAACCTCCCAATCTTCTCGCCTAATATTTGATTTCATAGTACATAACTAGCGGACGCCTCTTGACTTCGGAACACTCCCAACCCTATTGACGATTATAATGGAGTGGTATCACTCTTCAATATTATCCTTTCTTCACAACTTGTGTCAGAAATCCACAAAGCAGATCGAATTACTTATCTTGTCTAGAGCTAATGGTGACGCACATATTCAATTTTTGTTCCAATCTATATTGATTTACTTTGTTTTCGCACACACAGTGGAGGAGAACAGTGATCGTGTACTGTTCTGGCTCACCAAATTTTCAACGATGTTGACATTTGAAGGATGTGAATCAGCCTATCAACGTCGCCGACAGTACCTTTATCCTTATTGATTCAGGCACTTCAACAGACGAATCCTCTACTGTTCAAAACACTCCAAGTGTTCTCCTACGGAACTGTGAAAGACCTTCCTAAAGAGGTAACACACATGTTAATTCCTTGACATCTCATACTGACTGAATACTCAACATTTATTTATTAAGGTAGATTTACCGCCAGCAGCACTGTCGAAACTGCGGCAGCTATCACTGATCAGTTTGGCGGCAAACGGTTCGTCGAATCGGCAGCTACCGTACGCGGAAGTTATGCATTTGTGAGTTTATACGACCGAAGGACCCATCTTTTCTTTAGAGCGAACAGAAATAACACTTGGATGTATTCAGCCTTGAACTGAGTGCAACTCGTGAATTAGAAGACATTGTGATCGATGCAATTTATAACAAGCTCATCAAAGCGCGTCTTGACTCGAAGGGCCAATTTGTGGAGGTTCGTCGTCTCGTTTGTATGTGGATGTGTACAACTGTAGATGCCTTGCAGTATATGTTTTGAACTCTAGTTTTGCAAGCTCAACCGAAGTGTGGACTAGAGTTTCATCATTGAAAAATCGCTCTCAGGTGGACGATTGGGCGTCGCGAGACACCCCTCTTGAAGCGATTCCAGACATCATCGATATGTTCCAACAATTCTCCCATCGCGTTGCTGACGTTCGCCAAAGTGCACTGCAAGACGCAGACAGGTAAGTCTAATATGGTGCTTCCAAAATTATTTCTAATGAAGTTGAGTACTCGTCTTGCGATCCCTTTCCAGTCATGTTTGCCTTTCTCAACCACTATCACACCTGTCTTTCTTTTTAGGCGAGACGCTCAAGTGTTAGCGGATTTGAAAAGGGCACAGCAAGTTGAAGCTGATCTCGTAGCAGCTCGAAAGGCTCACGATGAGTCGATGCTGGTCTCACTCAATTCACACGAGCCGTCCACCTCTACCAGATCGAAGGCGTCTCGCATAAGTAGGCAACGCACATCGCAGGCTGTACCTAATAAGCAATAGCCTTTTTGCACGCATGAACTGTACACTTTTTACTACTGTATGAAGACCATTGCTTAGATTCGTTTGTCTTGTCCTGTTATTTTAATGAAATTGTAATACATTTCACGAGTTCTCGCTTGGAATCTCGTCACGTTCTTATTAGTATACTACTCTTCGTTGCCGAATGAGATTAATGAGCGAATCAGTATTTATTTCGCTTTAGCGTTTCGACTTTCCAGTGGCAGTTAAGAGTGAGCCATTTCTCTGACCTCGGAAGACGACGGAAGCATCGAAACGTCAAGGTGAAATGAATGTTGATCCGCCGTCTCACCTCGTTCACTCCAGGAGAGCAACATACGAATGGTAATGCATATATACCATAATAAGCAAATGGAGCCAAATGGACCAAGACTAAATCGAATGTAACTCCCGGTGAATAGTAACTTACACTAGTTTTCACATACTTGCTCGTAACATCATGCCTTTCAACCAAGCAAGCCGTAGCCGACACAATTCCTACTTCTATTAGTACGTCTGGTCATCAGGCAAAGATTGCAATGAATGCAATCCTCAACGAAGAAGTTAGGTTCCCGATATGAAAACGGCATTAACAGCGAACATTTTGTAAATTCAGCGCCTTCAGCTAAACGATTGCCCGTGATGGAGACCTCAGCAGCGAGGTGTTCGAGCAAGCATCGCTTTGATGAAGTGGCGTGTGCCTGCAGGCGCATTTTACGAAAGAAATATACAGGAACGGTTCAAGTTGAAGATTTATCGGACAGTTGTAAGGCCCTTTGCTCTGTTAGGAGCTGCGTGCTGCCCTGCCATCAGGGAGCGCCGACTTAGCGTGACAGAAATGGAAATGCTGAGGTGGATGTTGGAGGGGCACGTTAGGCAGGAATGCTAATTGCCAACTCAGGGAGTGCGCAAGGTGGCAATGCCTGAGGACCATTTGGCGAGATCCCCCAGCACAGGTGCACCGAGATAGCCGCCGCACGCGATTTCTGCAGCGACGAACTCCTCGTGAAGGCCATTATCACAATTACCGGCATGAAATGGCCTAACGATAAGGAGTCGACTACACATGAACATTATATGTGAGCGACTTCTAGAATTACTGCGGGTGCTAGGACTCGTCGTGGACACGGGCCCGTCCCTGCTGCCAGCCGGCCAAACTCGCCAGTAAAATTACAACGGCCCATTTTGAGGCTTCAGCGGACGCGTCGCGTTTTTGTTGCTGAGCGCGTTTTCTCTACGACGTCCTCACATCCGCTGGGGATTTAAGGAGACACGACTATAATTACAGAGCGACTCAAATTACTCATCGTCAGCATAGGCGTAATTGGTGCGCGTATTGTCACTGGAGCGCACATTCCTCGCCCCACTCAACTAGCGCGATAATACTGCACGCTAAGGCCCCTGTTATAGTCCCGTTCCCGATCGCCGATCGTCGGCGATTGGCGAACGCAACTCGTACAGGACGTGCCATGACCGTTCAAAATGACACTGCGAACGGCCGCCTCGGGACGAGTTGTCTCGGCAGTCGCCCCACCCTCCGGCGATGGGTGGCGATCGGACCCTGTTATAGTCCCGTCGGTCGATCGCCGCCGATCGCCGACGATCGCCGACGATCGGCGACGGGCGGCGACGATCGGCGACGGGCGGCGACGGGCGCCGACGATCGTCGGCGATGGCCGGTCGCTGTGCTGTGCACGGCGACTGGTCGTCGCCGGTGTCAACCGAGGTGAGTTTTTTTTTAATGGTAGGGCTTTTTTTCGAATTTTTAGATATGTTATGTGTTTTAGTAGTGTTGTTTCGGCTTTTTGTATGTTTCATGGTGTTTGTTTTGTTTGTTGTTTTGGTGTTTGTTTTGTGATTAGGGTCGAGCTTCGATACTGTATTTCTATTTACTTTTTTGTACCATTTTGTTACATTGCGCTTTGTTATTTTTTTGATGAGCCATCCCTACTTACTGATGAGTCCCGGGGATAGCTTTATGTTACTTTTTTCAATTTTTTCCGTCTAAGGTTCAGGGACGAAACGGATAAGTTTCTCTTCCTCAATTCTCGCTTCCTAGCTATTGCTGTTGTTGTCATTTTTTGTTTGCTATTATTTGCAATCGTTGGGATGTAATGTCCTTACCACTACTTTGTTGCTGTTATTATCGGGTAGTGTTTTTGACTGCAAAGTAAAGGTCAGAATCGTTATCAGCACGCAAAATAACCCCATCAAGTGCAAAATAACCTCATCAAGTTTCAACCGTACCAAAGATTTAAGGTAGACTACCCTGCAAGCGATTCGGATCCTCGGCCGAAATTTGGAATACGGACACCAGATTCATGATCACCACCCCAGAAAACCACGATGGACGAAGTTTCAGCGAAAACTAAATTTTTGACCTATGCCCGGTCGGTGGAGTTGGAACTTTAAAAAAATGCCGAGAGAGCTCTTGTTGACCCTGTTCATAGTTGGGTTGGCATGATATTAGCATGACTCCCACGTTCGCAGCAAGTACACTTTTACCAATGATGAAAAAGGAGATGGAGACGATGAAAAACATTTTTAGCTGAGCAACCCTCCCGGTTCAGCTTACATTGTAAAAATAAGCACATCAGCAGGTACACCACTTGATATTTCACAGATTAGGTACATAAGTTCTGCTGCAACAGTGGCTGAATGGCACAATCATCCTTAATAGTCATTCACAGCAAAGCAGTGACACAACCGCCATCATATATTGACGGTTTAAGAATAATAGTACTAGCCCATCGAATTAAAACAGGCACTGGTCAACTTTCTCATCTCTAGGGACCGTTCCAGGAACCCAAAAGTCAACATCACCATTTATCACCTCTCATCCATCGATCAGCTGATCTTTGGCAGCATTCCAAGAACAGCGCGGAAACGCGCCCCAATCTGAACGGTCGCCGGCCATCGTCGTCGCCGCGCATTTTCCGGTCGCCGGCGATCGGCGATCGGGAACGGGACTATAACAGGGGCCTAAACGTATTCCATTGGCGACGAAATAGTGTGCACAGAGAGGAGTGACCGAGACCGCGTGGCTTCGCCACGCTGTCGGGCTAGGGGAGGAAATCCGGGGTGGGTGAGTCATTTTAGGCATTGCAAAACACCACGCTGCGAAAGGATCCGAACCCTGAACTATCCTACGATAACAGCCATCACTGCCACTTACCCATCTCCACCGGCTGGGAAACTCTCTCGGATCCCTTATGACGGGCCGCTCCCAGTCCGTTGCCGGTCAGACAGTGTCCGCGACTAGATGTGCAAGTGCGCGCGCAATTCAAACTGCAGTTAATGGGGAGTGATTGCACCAATTGCGCCTAACATGACGCGCAGTGGCACCAATTGCGCCTAACATGACGCGCCGCGAGTAATTTGAGTCCCTCTGTAATTATATTCCTCCTTTAAGGAGTTGATAAGGAGATATTGATGTGATTTGTGATTTTATTATTGCTGATAGCAGAGGGTCCGGAACGTTTTGTTTAAAACTACTGGTTACCACTTCCTTCGTCTTTTGCCGATTTTTAAATTGTTTCGTATCATTTTTTTCGTTTTATTTCTTCTTTTCAGCTAGAGTTGGAAATGTTCTGTTTACCGTGTATATTTCTACCGGTTCTTCTAGCTATCTATCTCAAATTCATTCAGCCGTACGTATACAGGTGGAATTTTCCCTATTGCTGTATTTGTCCATTAGTCTATTTTTATTTGACACCAGTTGATGAATTGATTACCCAGTTATTTGTTAACGGTTCCGTGGCACCGAGAGAGACCTGGGACCGGGATATCTACATTTGAATTGTTATGACAAAGTTCATTTCATTCTTTGCAGCACTAGAGATCTGCAGGTAAGACCAAGAACCTCATTTCAAGTGACCTAGCCACGTGATTAGGTAAACTTTCGTAAAATACTTCCTCTTGAAATTGATAGTAGGCAAAAATTTGCCTGGGGAACCATTACAAAAGCAGATATAAATTTTACAATTCCAGAATCCTACCGCAGCGGTGGGTGGAGTTCCTGGACCCGATTCTCTATCCAACCTGCCCAGCAAAACCACCAGCACCCGAAGCCAGCGGCAGTGACATTTGTCAATTCGTCATTTTCGGTTCGTCATTTGTCAATTCTTCGTTCTTCCTTATCAGTATGTAATTTAATCGTTTTCTTGTGTTTACTACCATTACCAGTTTGCTTACTACTCTCACTTAATCTCCAGATAAACAAGAACACAGCGCCAGTGAAGCATGTTCCGCTGGAGTCAACGAAACCAAGAAAGAGCTGTGATAACTACGATCTGCGATTTTAACAGCTCTCTTAAAATGCTCATGTAAAATTATGTAAATTTACACTGAATGTATCCAATCTTATCAAACCATTCCGTTTTCAACAATTGATGTGCTGGTCTGTGAAATATAACCAACTGATGAGGTTTGTGCGGTATAGATTACCAATGTCCCTCTCGTGGAGTGTGGTTCATGTACAAATGATACGTTTGTAATAAATCTCTATCAACAGGTTTTCTTGTGTTTCTATCCTGTGGAATAACGTCTGGGAAGGGAGAGCAACAATATCAACGCTTGGCGGTTGACCCTACCCCTTAAGCATCATTTCTTGAAGGTAAAGGTTAAAGGTGATTCATCATGATGGAAAAGAAGTTAGGAGAACATTGAGAAAAAGCTAACGTGAACCCTTCACTGGACCGATATGATACTCATAGAAGCATCTTACGGACGATAGCGGTAACCTTTTCAAGTCGCTTTTCTTCAGCGATGCATATTTTTACAAATTTCCAATGAATATGTCATTTAGGTAAGATTTATTATAAAAAATATCTACTCTGTCGTTCGTCGGAGAAGGAAAGAGGAAGAATCGAATGGCTGAACACATTAGATCCCCCAGCGGATGTGATGATATCGTGGGGAAAACGCGCTCCAGCGACAAAACGCGACGCGTCCGCCGAAGCCTCAAAATGGACCGTTGTAATTTTACTGGCGAGTGCCGGCCGATAGCGTCGCCCCCTCGCCCACCCCCCCCCTAGGCTCAAGCGTGAGTTTCGATTTTTACCGAAAATTTACGACCCCCCTCACCAGAAGAGATTTTGGTACGACCCCTCCTTCACCTCCAAATTCTGCGAATACAGCGTTATGAATGGAAAAAAATTGTATGAAATTTGAAAATTCATTAATTGTTCTCCCTCATCCAAGAAAATGGTCCCCGTTTAAACAGTACCAAATTGATAAAGTTGAAGAAGTACAAAAGAAGTTCACGAGGAATATTGTCGCCAGAAATGGGTTGTTTCAAGTCGGCTATGCGGACAGGTTGGCCCATCTCAATAGCAGTTCGCTGTTTTTGAGACGCATTGTACATGATCAAAGCCTCATTTTCAAAATTATTTTGGGTGAAATCGGTATTGAGAAAGACGAATTGTTTACCTTTTCCATATTCAGAAACTTAACTAAAGGTCATCTGTATCGAATCATAATAGGGACAGCTCACTCTTCTCAGTACAGCCAGTCTTTCCTTGTACGAGCCGCTAAACAATGGAACGAGCTGCCAGAGTCGCTACTTCGGATTAACCCAAAAAATTTCGCTCGAGGAGTTGAGGATTACCTCAAAGAGAAGGGGACGGTTTAATCTATGCTCTCTTGTTTGCCTACTCATGCGGCAATATCGTACACATTTCAGGCCTTATACCTTGCACCCTCTGACTCTGATGCCCAATACTCGATGCTTTTGATGCTGAACTGCTCTTGATGCTGAACTGTCGCTCAGTTGCATTAGCTTTTTGCCTGTAGTAAAAGTTGTTCTCTTCAACTGTTGTATACTATACTGAGTTGGATTTCGAGTTTTTTGAGTTTTTCAGTTTTGAGTTTTTGAGTTTTTTGAGTCTTCGAGCTTGCCTGCTTAATTTTTCTTTCTATTTCTTCCCCTATGTTCCCTTAGTCACTAGGGCTCAGCAGCAGCTTGGCTTTTCATTTGGTAGTACATTATATCCTGATTTTGTTGTTATACAGTGATATTCGTTTCCGTACATATATTTGTATTACCATCAATATTTAAAATACTACATCCGCCGTTATGCCAGCTTTCCCCCTTACCAGTTTATCGCCAGGCCCATGCAGCACCTTCAGTTTGCTCAATGTGATACCTTTGGCTCCGACACATAGATGGAAACCGAGCTCTTTGGCTTGCGGTCTTATGGGGTGCTCAGGCTTCTTGTCAACAAGTTTTTCAAGTTTTCAGTCTGCTTAGAATTTATTCTACTCGCCGTTTTTGATGTCAGCCTCAACTACAGGACTTACCTGAGACGACAAGAAGCTTCGTAGTCCCCTGCCGTCAAGCGGCTGCAATTTTATCTGCTGGCATTCTTCTGTCGATTTATCGCCTCGTCAATATATTAAATAAATTATTATTTATTTTTCTTCTTTCCTTCTCTTTTAGTTTACCTTCCTTAATTTTCATACCGTATGTCACTGGTTCTCTGGTGGGTCCTATGTACTAAGGGAATCTGTTTTTTCATAACATGTGTAAAAACTTTTCCTTGTACGTTAGTGTTCGTTAGTGTTCGTTCTCAGTTTTCTAAGTGTCCAACAGTTGTTTCACTATTGGTGAATATTGTGTTTGTTCTGTGTTGGATTGAAATAAATGTAAATGTAAAATACAAAAATTTAATGAAATAAACCTGTTGATTATGTGAATTCAGGTACGCCAACGTCGATGAGGAAAGATGAGTGGAGTTTTTAAACAAGCACAAGAGAGGACGGCATGTGAACCACAAGAAGAAGAAA
>CP130732.1:21614245-21621745 GCA_030553155.1 Nippostrongylus brasiliensis
GCCAAGAATGTCTTCATTAATCAAGAACGAAAGTCAGAGGTTCGAAGGCGATTAGATACCGCCCTAGTTCTGACCGTAAACTATGCCATCTAGCGATCCGATGGGGTATTGTTGCCTTGTCGAGGAGCTTCCCGGAAACGAAAGTCTTTCGGTTCCTGGGGTAGTATGGTTGCAAAGCTGAAACTTAAAGAAATTGACGGAATGGCACCACCAGGAGTGGAGCCTGCGGCTTAATTTGACTCAACACGGGAAAACTCACCCGGCCCGGACACCGTAAGGATTGACAGATTGAAAGCTCTTTCTCGATTTGGTGGTTGGTGGTGCATGGCCGTTCTTAGTTGGTGGAGCGATTTGTCTGGTTTATTCCGATAACGAGCGAGACTCTAGCCTGCTAAATAGTGGCTGAATTTTCATGTTCAGTCTACTTCTTAGAGGGATAAGCGGTGACTAGCCGCACGAGATTGAGCGATAACAGGTCTGTGATGCCCTTAGATGTCCGGGGCTGCACGCGCGCTACAATGGAAGAATCAGCTGGCCTATCCATTGCCGAAAGGCATTGGTAAACCGTTGAAACTCTTCCGTGACCGGGATAGGGAATTGTAATTATTTCCCTTGAACGAGGAATTCCTAGTAAGTGTGAGTCATCAGCTCACGCTGATTACGTCCCTGCCATTTGTACACACCGCCCGTCGCTGTCCGGGACTGAGCTGTCTCGAGAGGACTGCGGACTGCTGTAACGAGGCTTTCGGGTCGCGGTATGGCGGGAAACAGTTCAATCGCAATGGCTTGAACCGGGTAAAAGTCGTAACAAGGTATCTGTAGGTGAACCTGCAGATGGATCATCGTCGAAGCCATTCAAATGGTTAATTCGCGTGATCATGAGAACCCGACGCGCTTGTCGTTACGGCTTTGCCGTAGCGGTCGGTAGTATCATACCAACCGTTAGAGCTCTACATTTAGAGGTGTCTACGTGTATGGATGAATCGTTCTTGAGTGACGGTGATGATTTCGTACGCAAAGTTCCCATTCGTGGTTGAGCTTCTAGACTTAATGAGCATTGCGTGAATGCCACCTCTTAAACATATATTTTCAATTGTATTGATTATATTTGGTGATTAGGTGTGTATGTGTTATTATACATTCGTGTATAATGCGCGTACATTCCATACCTGGTTCGTTCAGGAAATCTTAATGATCCGCCTCTGAGTGGACGCCAAAACACACTTTTTACTGTATGTTGCTTGCAGAATTTAGTGTTTATTTTCGAATAAACACTATACACTTGACTAGCTTCAGCGATGGATCGGTCGATTCGCGTATCGATGAAAAACGCAGCTAGCTGCGTTATTTACCACGAATTGCAGACGCTTAGAGTGGTGAAATTTTGAACGCATAGCGCCGTTGGGTTTTCCCTTCGGCACGTCTGGTTCAGGGTTGTTATGAAATTACTACAGTGGGGCTTGTTGTACACTGTTTGTCGGATGGCACTCATCGTTTGTGGTGATTCCCATTCTAGTACAGAATTTCATAGAGCAAAATGATATCATGCTGCATGTTACATGTGTGTATGATATTGCTGAATGAAATCGATGAACATTATAGACGTTTATCACACTATTATGATAAGTACTTGTGAATGAGAAGGAACATCATAATGGTACCGCTTGTTTGTGATAAATATCTATTCATATGTTCGTTGTGTATTTCATTTGAATATTGCAACCTGAACTCAGGCGTGATTACCCGCTGAACTTAAGCATATCATTTAGCGGAGGAAAAGAAACTAACAAGGATTCCCCTAGTAACGGCGAGTGAACGGGGAGAAGCCCAGCGCTGAATCTTTCGGTGTTACACCGTTAAGAAATGTAGCGTATAGGTGTGGTTTTCAGTTTGTGCTACTTATCCAAAGTCCCTTTGATAGGGGCCACATTCCCGAGAGGGTGCGAGACCTGTGCGGATAGTGGAGCAAGCTGTACGATCATACCTTGGAGTCGGGTTGCTTGAAAGTGCAGCCTAAAGTGGGTGATAAACTTCATCTAAGGCTAAATATAGACGCGAATTCGATAGCAAACAAGTACTGTGAAGGAAAGTTGCAAAGAACTTTGAAGAGAGAGTTCAAGAGAACGTGAAATCGCTGGAGTGGAAACGGAGAGAGTTGACGTAGTCCGGTGACTAAGTTTGCCGAAATCGCTTAATTGTGATTAAGGTGAATGTATGTTGCCTATGGCTGCGCTGACAGCACTGGTTGTACGTTCCGAACCGTTTTCGTTGCCCAATTTTCGAATTGGTGTCTTGTTTACGGGTAGGTTTGTTATGACTAGTGTTTTATCCTGTTTTATGCAGGGTGTCAGTGTGAAGGTCGACCACCTCTCCGACCCGTCTTGAAACACGGACCGAGGAGTGTAACTTGTACGCGAGTCAAAGGGTGGAAAACCCCAAGGCGCAATGAAAGTAAAGGTCGGTTAACCGACTGACATGGGATCCGTTTCGTTTTGAAGCGGCGCACCATGGCCCTGTCTTGTCTGCTTGCAGATGGGCAGCGGTAGAGCGTACAGGTTGCGACCCGAAAGATGGTGAACTATGCCTGAGCAGGACGAAGTCAGAGGAAACTCTGGTGGAAGTCCGTATCGGTTCTGACGTGCAAATCGATCGATAGACTTGGGTATAGGGGCGAAAGACTAATCGAACCATCTAGTAGCTGGTTCCCTCCGAAGTTTCCCCCAGGATAGCTGGAGTTCATTGCGGTTATATCCGGTAAAGCGAATGATTAGAGGACTTGGGGTCGAAACGACCTCAACCTATTCTCAAACTTTCAATGGGTATGTTGTCTCGGTTTCTTTGTTGAACTGTTGACACGAACGCGAACTCCAAGTGGGCCATTTTTGGTAAGCAGAACTGGCGCTGTGGGATGAACCAAACGTTGGGTTAAGGTGCCTAACTTTTCGCTCATGAGACCCCATAAAAGGCGTTGGTTGATATAGACAGCAGGACGGTGGCCATGGAAGTCGGTACCCGCTAAGGAGTGTGTAACAACTCACCTGCCGAATCAACTAGCCCTGAAAATGGATGGCGCTTGAGCGAGAGACCTATACCCAACCGTTGCTGGCTTGTGCGTGCCTGTCGCCTGGCTGCAACGAGTAGGAGGGTCGTGGCGGTTGCGTCGAAGGTTTTGGGCGTAGGCCCAACTGGAGCTTCCGTCAGTGCAGATCTCGGTGGTAGTAGCAAATATTTAAGTTCGATCCTTGAAGACTGAAGTGGAGAAGGGTTCCACGTGAACAGTAGTTGAATGTGGGTCAGTCGATCCTAAGATACTGGCTTATGCCTTGTATCATCGAGAGGGAAAAGTCTCTTTTCTCTCGGATATCAAAAGGGAATAGGGTTAATATTCCCTAACGCAGACACAGAGATTGTGGCTCTTACGAGTCACTTGCGCGGTAACGCATTCGAACTTGGTTACGTCGCTCAGAGACCGAGCTAGAGTTCTCTTCTCTAGTTAAGGAACGGACTCCCTGGAATCGGTTCAGCCGTAGATAGGGACGTTGTTTCCGTAAAGCATCGCGGTTTCTGTGATGTCTCGTGTTCTCTGGACGGCCCTTGAAAAACCAAGGGAGGCTATTAATCTGTGCTGCATCGTACCGATATCCGCATCAGGTCTCCAAGGTGAACAGCCTCTAGTCGATAGAATAATGTAGGTAAGGGAAGTCGGCAAATTAGATCCGTAACTTCGGGAAAAGGATTGGCTCCAGTGACCGGGTCGGTTGGCTTGTTAACTGATGCTTGTGCGGTTTCGTCCGTGGCTGGCTGATACTAACGTTGATGCTGGACTAGTGACATGACTGCCTTGTGGACGTTTTCAGGTGTGTGCTTTGTCTTCGGACTTAGTATCCTGATCGACCATCAAAACGGTCGAACTGGAACTGGTACGGACTCGGGGAATCCGACTGTCTAATTAAAACAGAGGAGACAGATGGTCCTTGCGGACGTTTACTGTCTCTGATTTCTGCCCAGTGCTCTGAATGTTAAATCGTAGTAATTCGAGTAAGCGCGGGTAAACGGCGGGAGTAACTATGACTCTCTTAAGGTAGCCAAATGCCTCGTCAGCTAACTACTGACGCGCATGAATGGAAATGTGGACTCCACTAGAGCTGGAGAGGCTAAGAGCTTTGGCCGAAAGGCACAAAGCCAGCCGGGGAATTCGTTGGAAAGACCTAACAATAGAGTGGGAAACCCAACGTAGCCCTTCAGATCCCTTGAGGACTATACCAGCCATGCAAAAGGCTTTAAGGGGATTAGCTCCCCGAAGGGTGCAAGCCCAACGGGCTACCTCATCGCAGTCCGACGCAATAGCTGCGCGGGAGATAGAGGAACAGCCTAGAAGTGAATCAGCTCCTCAAGAGCATCAGATCGTTGAGCCTAATAGGGAACCTGCCATACGGTTTGCAGATGAAAGCAGAAGAGGGACGGTCTCATGGACAGAACCCAATGCGGAACTCAAAACTGTAATGGAAATAAGGTTCAACCACTTCTATAAGATTGCAATAAAGTCGCAAGATAGACAGCCCATAAGAAGACCGAAGGGAGAAATCTCTAAGGTCTTGCTTAAGGTGGGAAATGAAATTCTTAAGGAAAAGTTGAACGTCAAGAAACGTCCCAGGAATAAGGCAATCTCGGCGCTCAACGCAGCAGTATATGCCGTTGCAAAGGCAATCACATCCTTGATCAATGATCAAGAGATGGAAAAAGTCGGTAAAAACCGGCAGCGAAAAATAGAAGCTGAAAAGCATAGAAACACACTTGTCAGCTTCGTGTCAGCTCTATCAAATGAGCTGACAAGACGAACGAGATCCGAAAGGGGACCACCTAGTGAGACCTACCTTGAAGTTGCAAAACTACATGGGATCTCATCAACTAACGACGTGCAGCGACTCCTTAGAAAACTAAAGGATGAGCTACACATCATTAATCAAGAAATCGAAAAAAATAAAATCGCTTTCAAGCGATACAATGAGAGAAGGCGTGGATACCCGGCGGTGGCAAGAGAACCGAGGGTATCGAACATACAAACGCCAGTACAAGAAATAAGGGAATACTGGAAGGGTATAGTATTATGCCCGAACCATTTACCCCGTCATTAGAATTGATGGACTGGGCCAAAGAGAAGGCCGCCCATCAAGCGAAAAGTGTTCCAGATTATCTGATGAAACCTGGAACGACATATTTTCTAGAATCAAGCCTTGGAAGGCTACGGGCCCAGATGGTATTCAGGGATACTGGTGGAAACACCTCCCAGAAGCGAAGCTGAGGCTCAGACAATGGTGTGAAACAGCAACGAATAACCCGCGCAAAGCCATCACCAGATGGTTATGCCGAGGAAGAGTCGTGCTGATACCCAAAGGAAAGTCAGGGCCGCATGGACCCGGGGACTTCCGACCAATAGCATGTCTAAACACATGCTACAAGGTATTAACAGCAATGCTCGCACGCCAGATTCACGAGTGCGTGGAGAGCCGGTTCCCGATGGAGCAGGTCGCTATGCGCAAAGGAATCTGGGGATGCACGCATGCACACATACTTGATCAATCAGTATGTAAAGATGCGCAAAGGCGCAACAAAGAATTGCACATGCTCTGGGTTGACATGACGAAAGCATTCGACTCAGTCTCGCATGGAGCAATAAAATGGATATTAGCAAAGCTTGGCGTAGCATACCGAACCAGGGCGCTATTGTCAACGCTGATGTCCATGCAAACTGTCAGACGCTGCGGGTATCAAGGACAGAAACTGGTCAAGAGTGTACCACTCGAGATCAGAAAAGGAATAATGCAGGGCGATACGCTAAGCCCGCTATTGTTCTGCATTGCCATAATGCCAATCTCGGATTGGCTCAGAACACATGTGGCACCCTACCAAACGGCAACAGCCTCAGGTAGAGGAGCCATGGGACCAATGAGGCTCGGACATATATTTTACATGGACGACCTCAAGGTATACACAAAGACCTTTGCCGACTTGGTGAAAGCCAAAGAAGGCATACAGAAAATTGCAAATCAAATAGGTTTAAGGATGAATCCCACAAAATGTGCGATGAAATCCTTAAACTCGGAAAACATAGGAAGGAGTGGTATGGATGATATCCCCCTCCTGGGTGCAAGCTCGCTCTACAAATACTTGGGAGCTGAGCAGAACCTGTTAACCAGTTTTGAGCAGTTATGGCAACGCGTAGAAAAACAAGCGTTTGCCTCAGCTTCTCGAATTATGTCAAGCGACCTTGTCGTAAGACAAAAGATTAATGGGTACAACCAGGTGGTAGTACCCAAACTAAAATATGCAATGTCGTGCATCATCTTTGGAACCGGGATGATGTGCGTGATGCGGAAAAGAGCGAAAGCCTTTGACGCACGCATAAGAAAACTGGGAGCAGACCAAAATGAGATTTGGTCATAGCTGTGATAAAATATGTCAGCAAAGAGGAAGGTGGCTTTTATATCAAAACAGTGGAAGAAGAGATGGAACACACCATCGTACAAAACATGGTTTACCTCTCATCTAAACCGGAGTTCAAGGTTCCATACATACTAGCTGAAAGCCTTAGGACAAGCAATAAGAGGTCAATCGCCACTGACTTCATTGCTGTCCTTACAGACAACCGACTAGAGCGTCAAGTAACAAGAATCGACTCTGACAAAATCAGGGTTAAAGACATAATATATAGAGGAGCAAGGGCTTCTGCTAGAGCCATATCCACCCTAATCCATGAGCGTTGGGTGCAAGTGCACAAAGCGCAATGGTATGAGAGAGAGGTGGCCAGCAGAGTTCTTGGAGTCAACCAACAGAATAACTATCCATTTGTCAGCCACAGTGACTCGTTCTTGTGGTCGAACAAGGGATGGGTATCTGCAGTTGTCCTGAGGAACATATGGGGCGCTCAGGAAGCGTCGCTACTTACAAAAGCAAGTGCAAGTGGAGTGAGCCTATGGTCTCAATCAGACCATCAGTGCCGCATGCACTGCCAAGCTAAAGAAACCGCCGAACATATAGTGACTGCATGCAGCCATTGGCGGACAAACATCATGGTCGAAAGACATGATGAAGTTGCGAAGGTATTGTATGCCTCGCTCAAGAAAAAGTATAAACTCCGTTCAGTGATAACCAACACTCGAGAACCGCATGTTCTCGAATCAGAAGATGTGGTCATTCACTGGAATGAACCTATCCATACCAGTGGTGTGTTGAAGCACAACCGCCCTGACATTGTGGTTAGAGATAAGAAAAATAATGTGATCTGGATCATAGAGGTGTCAGTCTCATGGTTTACAAGATTGCATACTCAAGAAATAAGAAAAACATATAAATACAGTCTCAACAGTAACTTAGCAGAGGATACGGCCATAGAGGATTTTTTCCCAGGACCGAATCTGATGGCTGAGTTACAGAAAGACTATAAAGCGAGGGTCATAATGACCCCAATAATCATAGGAGCGTGCGGAGAATGCACGGAAA
>CP130732.1:21624245-21629245 GCA_030553155.1 Nippostrongylus brasiliensis
AAAGATGGTGATTTGCTTGAGTTGAACACGAAAGATGGTGATTTGCTTGAGTTGAACGTGAAAGATGGCGATTTGCTTGAGTTGAACGCGAAAGATGGTGATTTGCTTGAGTTGAACACGAAAGATGGTGATTTGCCTTAGTTGAACGCGAAAGATGGTGATTTGCTTAAGTTGAACACGAAAGATGGTGATTTGCTTTGAATCGTTGTCTCAATGTTGAAATCGAGTATAGTTGCAGTGTTTCAACACGAACGCCTTAATATTGAAATCGAGTATAGTTGCAGTGTTTCAACATGAGACATTGCCTCAATGTTGAAATCGAGTATAGTTTCAGTATTTCAACATGAACGCCTCAATGTTGAAATCGAAATAAATGATCGAGTATAGAATGGCGTGGATAATTGACAGATGGCTATAGTGCAACTGCCGCTGATGGTCGACAGTTGCGCCGGTGGTGTAGAGAAAAGATGGCGATTTGCTTGAGTTGAACGCGAAAGATGGTGATTTGCTTGAGTTGAACACGAAAGATGGTGATTTGCTTGAGTTGAACGTGAAAGATGGCGATTTGCTTGAGTTGAACGCGAAAGATGGTGATTTGCTTGAGTTGAACACGAAAGATGGTGATTTGCCTTAGTTGAACGCGAAAGATGGTGATTTGCTTGAGTTGAACGCGAAAGATGGTGATTTGCTTGAGTTGAACACGAAAGATGGTGATTTGCTTAAGTTGAACACGAAAGATGGTGATTTGCTTGAATTGAACGTTTTAGATGACGATGTTCTGTAGACAGGCGACTATGAGAATGGTCGTCGATAGTTTCGTAAGGATGAGATGAAACGTTTTCGAGAATGTCGAAAGCGATTTCTGCGATCTCACTATTCCTTATGAAAGTCGGGTGTCGTAGTGTGTCAATATATGTGTTTGCCAGTATTGCCTGTGTTGGTGATGTCAGCGAATATATGAGAACGAAACGAAAGACGTGAGGAGAATGGTTTTGGTTGTGGTCGAGTGGAATCGCTTCTTCACTCCCCGACAAAACGCATCTCCGTCGACCGTCGACTATCAGCGTGCAAACTCATTCGAGGGTGCAAATACCTGATTGATTCTGTCAGCGCTATATGCTCAGTTTAAAGATTAAGCCATGCATGTCGAGTTCATCTATAGAGAAACTGCGAACGGCTCATTAGAGCAGATGTCATTTATTCGGAACGTCCTATTGGATAACTGCGGTAATTCTGGAGCTAATACATGCAATAAAACCCTGACTTTTGGAAGGGTGCAATTATTAGTGCAAACCAATCATCTTCGGATGTTGTTTGCTGACTCTGAATAACGCAGCATATCGGCGGCTTGTCCGCTGATATTCCGAAAAAGTGTCTGCCCTATCAACCTGATGGTAGTCTATTAGTCTACCATGGTTATTACGGGTAACGGAGAATAAGGGTTCGACTCCGGAGAGGGAGCCTTAGAAACGGCTACCACATCCAAGGAAGGCAGCAGGCGCGAAACTTATCCAATCTTGAATAGATGAGATAGTGACTAAAAATAAGAAGACCATTCCTATGGAACGGTCATTCCAATGAGTTGATCATAAACCTTTTTTCGAGGAACAAGTGGAGGGCAAGTCTGGTGCCAGCAGCCGCGGTAATTCCAGCTCCACTAGTGTAAATCGTCATTGCTGCGGTTAAAAAGCTCGTAGTTGGATCTGAGTTACATGCAGTGGTTCACCTTTGGTGTTAATCGCTGTTGTGACTATTTGCTGGTTTTCTATTAAAGCTTCGGCTTTTTTAGTGGCTAGCGAGTTTACTTTGAATAAATTAGAGTGCTCAGAACAAGCGTTTGCTTGAATGGTCGATCATGGAATAATAAAAGAGGACTTCGGTTCTATTTATTGGTTCAGGAACTGAAATAATGGTTAAGAGGGACAATTCGGGGGCATTCGTATCCCTGCGCGAGAGGTGAAATTCGTGGACCGCAGGGGGACGCCCTAAAGCGAAAGCATTTGCCAAGAATGTCTTCATTAATCAAGAACGAAAGTCAGAGGTTCGAAGGCGATTAGATACCGCCCTAGTTCTGACCGTAAACTATGCCATCTAGCGATCCGATGGGGTATTGTTGCCTTGTCGAGGAGCTTCCCGGAAACGAAAGTCTTTCGGTTCCTGGGGTAGTATGGTTGCAAAGCTGAAACTTAAAGAAATTGACGGAATGGCACCACCAGGAGTGGAGCCTGCGGCTTAATTTGACTCAACACGGGAAAACTCACCCGGCCCGGACACCGTAAGGATTGACAGATTGAAAGCTCTTTCTCGATTTGGTGGTTGGTGGTGCATGGCCGTTCTTAGTTGGTGGAGCGATTTGTCTGGTTTATTCCGATAACGAGCGAGACTCTAGCCTGCTAAATAGTGGCTGAATTTTCATGTTCAGTCTACTTCTTAGAGGGATAAGCGGTGACTAGCCGCACGAGATTGAGCGATAACAGGTCTGTGATGCCCTTAGATGTCCGGGGCTGCACGCGCGCTACAATGGAAGAATCAGCTGGCCTATCCATTGCCGAAAGGCATTGGTAAACCGTTGAAACTCTTCCGTGACCGGGATAGGGAATTGTAATTATTTCCCTTGAACGAGGAATTCCTAGTAAGTGTGAGTCATCAGCTCACGCTGATTACGTCCCTGCCATTTGTACACACCGCCCGTCGCTGTCCGGGACTGAGCTGTCTCGAGAGGACTGCGGACTGCTGTAACGAGGCTTTCGGGTCGCGGTATGGCGGGAAACAGTTCAATCGCAATGGCTTGAACCGGGTAAAAGTCGTAACAAGGTATCTGTAGGTGAACCTGCAGATGGATCATCGTCGAAGCCATTCAAATGGTTAATTCGCGTGATCATGAGAACCCGACGCGCTTGTCGTTACGGCTTTGCCGTAGCGGTCGGTAGTATCATACCAACCGTTAGAGCTCTACATTTAGAGGTGTCTACGTGTATGGATGAATCGTTCTTGAGTGACGGTGATGATTTCGTACGCAAAGTTCCCATTCGTGGTTGAGCTTCTAGACTTAATGAGCATTGCGTGAATGCCACCTCTTAAACATATATTTTCAATTGTATTGATTATATTTGGTGATTAGGTGTGTATGTGTTATTATACATTCGTGTATAATGCGCGTACATTCCATACCTGGTTCGTTCAGGAAATCTTAATGATCCGCCTCTGAGTGGACGCCAAAACACACTTTTTACTGTATGTTGCTTGCAGAATTTAGTGTTTATTTTCGAATAAACACTATACACTTGACTAGCTTCAGCGATGGATCGGTCGATTCGCGTATCGATGAAAAACGCAGCTAGCTGCGTTATTTACCACGAATTGCAGACGCTTAGAGTGGTGAAATTTTGAACGCATAGCGCCGTTGGGTTTTCCCTTCGGCACGTCTGGTTCAGGGTTGTTATGAAATTACTACAGTGGGGCTTGTTGTACACTGTTTGTCGGATGGCACTCATCGTTTGTGGTGATTCCCATTCTAGTACAGAATTTCATAGAGCAAAATGATATCATGCTGCATGTTACATGTGTGTATGATATTGCTGAATGAAATCGATGAACATTATAGACGTTTATCACACTATTATGATAAGTACTTGTGAATGAGAAGGAACATCATAATGGTACCGCTTGTTTGTGATAAATATCTATTCATATGTTCGTTGTGTATTTCATTTGAATATTGCAACCTGAACTCAGGCGTGATTACCCGCTGAACTTAAGCATATCATTTAGCGGAGGAAAAGAAACTAACAAGGATTCCCCTAGTAACGGCGAGTGAACGGGGAGAAGCCCAGCGCTGAATCTTTCGGTGTTACACCGTTAAGAAATGTAGCGTATAGGTGTGGTTTTCAGTTTGTGCTACTTATCCAAAGTCCCTTTGATAGGGGCCACATTCCCGAGAGGGTGCGAGACCTGTGCGGATAGTGGAGCAAGCTGTACGATCATACCTTGGAGTCGGGTTGCTTGAAAGTGCAGCCTAAAGTGGGTGATAAACTTCATCTAAGGCTAAATATAGACGCGAATTCGATAGCAAACAAGTACTGTGAAGGAAAGTTGCAAAGAACTTTGAAGAGAGAGTTCAAGAGAACGTGAAATCGCTGGAGTGGAAACGGAGAGAGTTGACGTAGTCCGGTGACTAAGTTTGCCGAAATCGCTTAATTGTGATTAAGGTGAATGTATGTTGCCTATGGCTGCGCTGACAGCACTGGTTGTACGTTCCGAACCGTTTTCGTTGCCCAATTTTCGAATTGGTGTCTTGTTTACGGGTAGGTTTGTTATGACTAGTGTTTTATCCTGTTTTATGCAGGGTGTCAGTGTGAAGGTCGACCACCTCTCCGACCCGTCTTGAAACACGGACCGAGGAGTGTAACTTGTACGCGAGTCAAAGGGTGGAAAACCCCAAGGCGCAATGAAAGTAAAGGTCGGTTAACCGACTGACATGGGATCCGTTTCGTTTTGAAGCGGCGCACCATGGCCCTGTCTTGTCTGCTTGCAGATGGGCAGCGGTAGAGCGTACAGGTTGCGACCCGAAAGATGGTGAACTATGCCTGAGCAGGACGAAGTCAGAGGAAACTCTGGTGGAAGTCCGTATCGGTTCTGACGTGCAAATCGATCGATAGACTTGGGTATAGGGGCGAAAGACTAATCGAACCATCTAGTAGCTGGTTCCCTCCGAAGTTTCCCCCAGGATAGCTGGAGTTCATTGCGGTTATATCCGGTAAAGCGAATGATTAGAGGACTTGGGGTCGAAACGACCTCAACCTATTCTCAAACTTTCAATGGGTATGTTGTCTCGGTTTCTTTGTTGAACTGTTGACACGAACGCGAACTCCAAGTGGGCCATTTTTGGTAAGCAGAACTGGCGCTGTGGGATGAACCAAACGTTGGGTTAAGGTGCCTAACTTTTCGCTCATGAGACCCCATAAAAGGCGTTGGTTGATATAGACAGCAGGACGGTGGCC
>CP130732.1:21634245-21636745 GCA_030553155.1 Nippostrongylus brasiliensis
TGCTGGTTTTCTATTAAAGCTTCGGCTTTTTTAGTGGCTAGCGAGTTTACTTTGAATAAATTAGAGTGCTCAGAACAAGCGTTTGCTTGAATGGTCGATCATGGAATAATAAAAGAGGACTTCGGTTCTATTTATTGGTTCAGGAACTGAAATAATGGTTAAGAGGGACAATTCGGGGGCATTCGTATCCCTGCGCGAGAGGTGAAATTCGTGGACCGCAGGGGGACGCCCTAAAGCGAAAGCATTTGCCAAGAATGTCTTCATTAATCAAGAACGAAAGTCAGAGGTTCGAAGGCGATTAGATACCGCCCTAGTTCTGACCGTAAACTATGCCATCTAGCGATCCGATGGGGTATTGTTGCCTTGTCGAGGAGCTTCCCGGAAACGAAAGTCTTTCGGTTCCTGGGGTAGTATGGTTGCAAAGCTGAAACTTAAAGAAATTGACGGAATGGCACCACCAGGAGTGGAGCCTGCGGCTTAATTTGACTCAACACGGGAAAACTCACCCGGCCCGGACACCGTAAGGATTGACAGATTGAAAGCTCTTTCTCGATTTGGTGGTTGGTGGTGCATGGCCGTTCTTAGTTGGTGGAGCGATTTGTCTGGTTTATTCCGATAACGAGCGAGACTCTAGCCTGCTAAATAGTGGCTGAATTTTCATGTTCAGTCTACTTCTTAGAGGGATAAGCGGTGACTAGCCGCACGAGATTGAGCGATAACAGGTCTGTGATGCCCTTAGATGTCCGGGGCTGCACGCGCGCTACAATGGAAGAATCAGCTGGCCTATCCATTGCCGAAAGGCATTGGTAAACCGTTGAAACTCTTCCGTGACCGGGATAGGGAATTGTAATTATTTCCCTTGAACGAGGAATTCCTAGTAAGTGTGAGTCATCAGCTCACGCTGATTACGTCCCTGCCATTTGTACACACCGCCCGTCGCTGTCCGGGACTGAGCTGTCTCGAGAGGACTGCGGACTGCTGTATCGAGGCTTTCGGGTCGCGGTATGGCGGGAAACAGTTCAATCGCAATGGCTTGAACCGGGTAAAAGTCGTAACAAGGTATCTGTAGGTGAACCTGCAGATGGATCATCGTCGAAGCCATTCAAATGGTTAATTCGCGTGATCATGAGAACCCGACGCGCTTGTCGTTACGGCTTTGCCGTAGCGGTCGGTAGTATCATACCAACCGTTAGAGCTCTACATTTAGAGGTGTCTACGTGTATGGATGAATCGTTCTTGAGTGACGGTGATGATTTCGTACGCAAAGTTCCCATTCGTGGTTGAGCTTCTAGACTTAATGAGCATTGCGTGAATGCCACCTCTTAAACATATATTTTCAATTGTATTGATTATATTTGGTGATTAGGTGTGTATGTGTTATTATACATTCGTGTATAATGCGCGTACATTCCATACCTGGTTCGTTCAGGAAATCTTAATGATCCGCCTCTGAGTGGACGCCAAAACACACTTTTTACTGTATGTTGCTTGCAGAATTTAGTGTTTATTTTCGAATAAACACTATACACTTGACTAGCTTCAGCGATGGATCGGTCGATTCGCGTATCGATGAAAAACGCAGCTAGCTGCGTTATTTACCACGAATTGCAGACGCTTAGAGTGGTGAAATTTTGAACGCATAGCGCCGTTGGGTTTTCCCTTCGGCACGTCTGGTTCAGGGTTGTTATGAAATTACTACAGTGGGGCTTGTTGTACACTGTTTGTCGGGTGGCACTCATCGTTCGTGGTGATTCCCATTCTAGTACGGAATTTCATAGAGCAAAATAATATCATACTGCATGTTACATGTGTGTGTATGATATTGCTGAATGAAATCGATGAACATTATAGACGTTTATCACACTATTATGATAAGTACTTGTGAATGAGAAGGAACATCATAATGGTACCGCTTGTTTGTGATAAATATCTATTCATATGTTCGTTGTGTATTTCATTTGAATATTGCAACCTGAACTCAGGCGTGATTACCCGCTGAACTTAAGCATATCATTTAGCGGAGGAAAAGAAACTAACAAGGATTCCCCTAGTAACGGCGAGTGAACGGGGAGAAGCCCAGCGCTGAATCTTTCGGTGTTACACCGTTAAGAAATGTAGCGTATAGGTGTGGTTTTCAGTTTGTGCTACTTATCCAAAGTCCCTTTGATAGGGGCCACATTCCCGAGAGGGTGCGAGACCTGTGCGGATAGTGGAGCAAGCTGTACGATCATACCTTGGAGTCGGGTTGCTTGAAAGTGCAGCCTAAAGTGGGTGATAAACTTCATCTAAGGCTAAATATAGACGCGAATTCGATAGCAAACAAGTACTGTGAAGGAAAGTTGCAAAGAACTTTGAAGAGAGAGTTCAAGAGAACGTGAAATCGCTGGAGTGGAAACGGAGAGAGTTGACGTAGTCCGGTGACTAAGTTTGCCGAAATCGCTTAATTGTGATTAAGGTGAATGTATGTTGCCTATGGCTGCGCTGACAGCACTGGTTGTAC
>CP130732.1:21641745-21644245 GCA_030553155.1 Nippostrongylus brasiliensis
TACATGCAATAAAACCCTGACTTTTGGAAGGGTGCAATTATTAGTGCAAACCAATCATCTTCGGATGTTGTTTGCTGACTCTGAATAACGCAGCATATCGGCGGCTTGTCCGCTGATATTCCGAAAAAGTGTCTGCCCTATCAACCTGATGGTAGTCTATTAGTCACCATGGTTATTACGGGTAACGGAGAATAAGGGTTCGACTCCGGAGAGGGAGCCTTAGAAACGGCTACCACATCCAAGGAAGGCAGCAGGCGCGAAACTTATCCAATCTTGAATAGATGAGATAGTGACTAAAAATAAGAAGACCATTCCTATGGAACGGTCATTCCAATGAGTTGATCATAAACCTTTTTTCGAGGAACAAGTGGAGGGCAAGTCTGGTGCCAGCAGCCGCGGTAATTCCAGCTCCACTAGTGTAAATCGTCATTGCTGCGGTTAAAAAGCTCGTAGTTGGATCTGAGTTACATGCAGTGGTTCACCTTTGGTGTTAATCGCTGTTGTGACTATTTGCTGGTTTTCTATTAAAGCTTCGGCTTTTTTAGTGGCTAGCGAGTTTACTTTGAATAAATTAGAGTGCTCAGAACAAGCGTTTGCTTGAATGGTCGATCATGGAATAATAAAAGAGGACTTCGGTTCTATTTATTGGTTCAGGAACTGAAATAATGGTTAAGAGGGACAATTCGGGGGCATTCGTATCCCTGCGCGAGAGGTGAAATTCGTGGACCGCAGGGGGACGCCCTAAAGCGAAAGCATTTGCCAAGAATGTCTTCATTAATCAAGAACGAAAGTCAGAGGTTCGAAGGCGATTAGATACCGCCCTAGTTCTGACCGTAAACTATGCCATCTAGCGATCCGATGGGGTATTGTTGCCTTGTCGAGGAGCTTCCCGGAAACGAAAGTCTTTCGGTTCCTGGGGTAGTATGGTTGCAAAGCTGAAACTTAAAGAAATTGACGGAATGGCACCACCAGGAGTGGAGCCTGCGGCTTAATTTGACTCAACACGGGAAAACTCACCCGGCCCGGACACCGTAAGGATTGACAGATTGAAAGCTCTTTCTCGATTTGGTGGTTGGTGGTGCATGGCCGTTCTTAGTTGGTGGAGCGATTTGTCTGGTTTATTCCGATAACGAGCGAGACTCTAGCCTGCTAAATAGTGGCTGAATTTTCATGTTCAGTCTACTTCTTAGAGGGATAAGCGGTGACTAGCCGCACGAGATTGAGCGATAACAGGTCTGTGATGCCCTTAGATGTCCGGGGCTGCACGCGCGCTACAATGGAAGAATCAGCTGGCCTATCCATTGCCGAAAGGCATTGGTAAACCGTTGAAACTCTTCCGTGACCGGGATAGGGAATTGTAATTATTTCCCTTGAACGAGGAATTCCTAGTAAGTGTGAGTCATCAGCTCACGCTGATTACGTCCCTGCCATTTGTACACACCGCCCGTCGCTGTCCGGGACTGAGCTGTCTCGAGAGGACTGCGGACTGCTGTATCGAGGCTTTCGGGTCGCGGTATGGCGGGAAACAGTTCAATCGCAATGGCTTGAACCGGGTAAAAGTCGTAACAAGGTATCTGTAGGTGAACCTGCAGATGGATCATCGTCGAAGCCATTCAAATGGTTAATTCGCGTGATCATGAGAACCCGACGCGCTTGTCGTTACGGCTTTGCCGTAGCGGTCGGTAGTATCATACCAACCGTTAGAGCTCTACATTTAGAGGTGTCTACGTGTATGGATGAATCGTTCTTGAGTGACGGTGATGATTTCGTACGCAAAGTTCCCATTCGTGGTTGAGCTTCTAGACTTAATGAGCATTGCGTGAATGCCACCTCTTAAACATATATTTTCAATTGTATTGATTATATTTGGTGATTAGGTGTGTATGTGTTATTATACATTCGTGTATAATGCGCGTACATTCCATACCTGGTTCGTTCAGGAAATCTTAATGATCCGCCTCTGAGTGGACGCCAAAACACACTTTTTACTGTATGTTGCTTGCAGAATTTAGTGTTTATTTTCGAATAAACACTATACACTTGACTAGCTTCAGCGATGGATCGGTCGATTCGCGTATCGATGAAAAACGCAGCTAGCTGCGTTATTTACCACGAATTGCAGACGCTTAGAGTGGTGAAATTTTGAACGCATAGCGCCGTTGGGTTTTCCCTTCGGCACGTCTGGTTCAGGGTTGTTATGAAATTACTACAGTGGGGCTTGTTGTACACTGTTTGTCGGGTGGCACTCATCGTTCGTGGTGATTCCCATTCTAGTACAGAATTTCATAGAGCAAAATAATATCATACTGCATGTTACATGTGTGTATGATATTGCTGAATGAAATCGATGAACATTATAGACGTTTATCACACTATTATGATAAGTACTTGTGAATGAGAAGGAACATCATAATGGTACCGCTTGTTTGTGATAAATATCTATTCATATGTTCGTTGTGTATTTCATTTGAATATTGCAACCTGAACTCAGGCGTGATTA
>CP130732.1:21649245-21725586 GCA_030553155.1 Nippostrongylus brasiliensis
GATGGTGATTTGCTTGAGTTGAACGCGAAAGATGGTGATTTGCTTGAGTTGAACACGAAAGATGGTGATTTGCTTAAGTTGAACACGAAAGATGGTGATTTGCTTGAATTGAACGTTTTAGATGACGATGTTCTGTAGACAGGCGACTATGAGAATGGTCGTCGATAGTTTCGTAAGGATGAGATGAAACGTTTTCGAGAATGTCGAAAGCGATTTCTGCGATCTCACTATTCCTTATGAAAGTCGGGTGTCGTAGTGTGTCAATATATGTGTTTGCCAGTATTGCCTGTGTTGGTGATGTCAGCGAATATATGAGAACGAAACGAAAGACGTGAGGAGAATGGTTTTGGTTGTGGTCGAGTGGAATCGCTTCTTCACTCCCCGACGAAACGCATCTCCGTCGACCGTCGACTATCAGCGTGCAAACTCATTCGAGGGTGCAAATACCTGATTGATTCTGTCAGCGCTATATGCTCAGTTTAAAGATTAAGCCATGCATGTCGAGTTCATCTATAGAGAAACTGCGAACGGCTCATTAGAGCAGATGTCATTTATTCGGAACGTCCTATTGGATAACTGCGGTAATTCTGGAGCTAATACATGCAATAAAACCCTGACTTTTGGAAGGGTGCAATTATTAGTGCAAACCAATCATCTTCGGATGTTGTTTGCTGACTCTGAATAACGCAGCATATCGGCGGCTTGTCCGCTGATATTCCGAAAAAGTGTCTGCCCTATCAACCTGATGGTAGTCTATTAGTCTACCATGGTTATTACGGGTAACGGAGAATAAGGGTTCGACTCCGGAGAGGGAGCCTTAGAAACGGCTACCACATCCAAGGAAGGCAGCAGGCGCGAAACTTATCCAATCTTGAATAGATGAGATAGTGACTAAAAATAAGAAGACCATTCCTATGGAACGGTCATTCCAATGAGTTGATCATAAACCTTTTTTCGAGGAACAAGTGGAGGGCAAGTCTGGTGCCAGCAGCCGCGGTAATTCCAGCTCCACTAGTGTAAATCGTCATTGCTGCGGTTAAAAAGCTCGTAGTTGGATCTGAGTTACATGCAGTGGTTCACCTTTGGTGTTAATCGCTGTTGTGACTATTTGCTGGTTTTCTATTAAAGCTTCGGCTTTTTTAGTGGCTAGCGAGTTTACTTTGAATAAATTAGAGTGCTCAGAACAAGCGTTTGCTTGAATGGTCGATCATGGAATAATAAAAGAGGACTTCGGTTCTATTTATTGGTTCAGGAACTGAAATAATGGTTAAGAGGGACAATTCGGGGGCATTCGTATCCCTGCGCGAGAGGTGAAATTCGTGGACCGCAGGGGGACGCCCTAAAGCGAAAGCATTTGCCAAGAATGTCTTCATTAATCAAGAACGAAAGTCAGAGGTTCGAAGGCGATTAGATACCGCCCTAGTTCTGACCGTAAACTATGCCATCTAGCGATCCGATGGGGTATTGTTGCCTTGTCGAGGAGCTTCCCGGAAACGAAAGTCTTTCGGTTCCTGGGGTAGTATGGTTGCAAAGCTGAAACTTAAAGAAATTGACGGAATGGCACCACCAGGAGTGGAGCCTGCGGCTTAATTTGACTCAACACGGGAAAACTCACCCGGCCCGGACACCGTAAGGATTGACAGATTGAAAGCTCTTTCTCGATTTGGTGGTTGGTGGTGCATGGCCGTTCTTAGTTGGTGGAGCGATTTGTCTGGTTTATTCCGATAACGAGCGAGACTCTAGCCTGCTAAATAGTGGCTGAATTTTCATGTTCAGTCTACTTCTTAGAGGGATAAGCGGTGACTAGCCGCACGAGATTGAGCGATAACAGGTCTGTGATGCCCTTAGATGTCCGGGGCTGCACGCGCGCTACAATGGAAGAATCAGCTGGCCTATCCATTGCCGAAAGGCATTGGTAAACCGTTGAAACTCTTCCGTGACCGGGATAGGGAATTGTAATTATTTCCCTTGAACGAGGAATTCCTAGTAAGTGTGAGTCATCAGCTCACGCTGATTACGTCCCTGCCATTTGTACACACCGCCCGTCGCTGTCCGGGACTGAGCTGTCTCGAGAGGACTGCGGACTGCTGTAACGAGGCTTTCGGGTCGCGGTATGGCGGGAAACAGTTCAATCGCAATGGCTTGAACCGGGTAAAAGTCGTAACAAGGTATCTGTAGGTGAACCTGCAGATGGATCATCGTCGAAGCCATTCAAATGGTTAATTCGCGTGATCATGAGAACCCGACGCGCTTGTCGTTACGGCTTTGCCGTAGCGGTCGGTAGTATCATACCAACCGTTAGAGCTCTACATTTAGAGGTGTCTACGTGTATGGATGAATCGTTCTTGAGTGACGGTGATGATTTCGTACGCAAAGTTCCCATTCGTGGTTGAGCTTCTAGACTTAATGAGCATTGCGTGAATGCCACCTCTTAAACATATATTTTCAATTGTATTGATTATATTTGGTGATTAGGTGTGTATGTGTTATTATACATTCGTGTATAATGCGCGTACATTCCATACCTGGTTCGTTCAGGAAATCTTAATGATCCGCCTCTGAGTGGACGCCAAAACACACTTTTTACTGTATGTTGCTTGCAGAATTTAGTGTTTATTTTCGAATAAACACTATACACTTGACTAGCTTCAGCGATGGATCGGTCGATTCGCGTATCGATGAAAAACGCAGCTAGCTGCGTTATTTACCACGAATTGCAGACGCTTAGAGTGGTGAAATTTTGAACGCATAGCGCCGTTGGGTTTTCCCTTCGGCACGTCTGGTTCAGGGTTGTTATGAAATTACTACAGTGGGGCTTGTTGTACACTGTTTGTCGGATGGCACTCATCGTTTGTGGTGATTCCCATTCTAGTACAGAATTTCATAGAGCAAAATGATATCATGCTGCATGTTACATGTGTGTATGATATTGCTGAATGAAATCGATGAACATTATAGACGTTTATCACACTATTATGATAAGTACTTGTGAATGAGAAGGAACATCATAATGGTACCGCTTGTTTGTGATAAATATCTATTCATATGTTCGTTGTGTATTTCATTTGAATATTGCAACCTGAACTCAGGCGTGATTACCCGCTGAACTTAAGCATATCATTTAGCGGAGGAAAAGAAACTAACAAGGATTCCCCTAGTAACGGCGAGTGAACGGGGAGAAGCCCAGCGCTGAATCTTTCGGTGTTACACCGTTAAGAAATGTAGCGTATAGGTGTGGTTTTCAGTTTGTGCTACTTATCCAAAGTCCCTTTGATAGGGGCCACATTCCCGAGAGGGTGCGAGACCTGTGCGGATAGTGGAGCAAGCTGTACGATCATACCTTGGAGTCGGGTTGCTTGAAAGTGCAGCCTAAAGTGGGTGATAAACTTCATCTAAGGCTAAATATAGACGCGAATTCGATAGCAAACAAGTACTGTGAAGGAAAGTTGCAAAGAACTTTGAAGAGAGAGTTCAAGAGAACGTGAAATCGCTGGAGTGGAAACGGAGAGAGTTGACGTAGTCCGGTGACTAAGTTTGCCGAAATCGCTTAATTGTGATTAAGGTGAATGTATGTTGCCTATGGCTGCGCTGACAGCACTGGTTGTACGTTCCGAACCGTTTTCGTTGCCCAATTTTCGAATTGGTGTCTTGTTTACGGGTAGGTTTGTTATGACTAGTGTTTTATCCTGTTTTATGCAGGGTGTCAGTGTGAAGGTCGACCACCTCTCCGACCCGTCTTGAAACACGGACCGAGGAGTGTAACTTGTACGCGAGTCAAAGGGTGGAAAACCCCAAGGCGCAATGAAAGTAAAGGTCGGTTAACCGACTGACATGGGATCCGTTTCGTTTTGAAGCGGCGCACCATGGCCCTGTCTTGTCTGCTTGCAGATGGGCAGCGGTAGAGCGTACAGGTTGCGACCCGAAAGATGGTGAACTATGCCTGAGCAGGACGAAGTCAGAGGAAACTCTGGTGGAAGTCCGTATCGGTTCTGACGTGCAAATCGATCGATAGACTTGGGTATAGGGGCGAAAGACTAATCGAACCATCTAGTAGCTGGTTCCCTCCGAAGTTTCCCCCAGGATAGCTGGAGTTCATTGCGGTTATATCCGGTAAAGCGAATGATTAGAGGACTTGGGGTCGAAACGACCTCAACCTATTCTCAAACTTTCAATGGGTATGTTGTCTCGGTTTCTTTGTTGAACTGTTGACACGAACGCGAACTCCAAGTGGGCCATTTTTGGTAAGCAGAACTGGCGCTGTGGGATGAACCAAACGTTGGGTTAAGGTGCCTAACTTTTCGCTCATGAGACCCCATAAAAGGCGTTGGTTGATATAGACAGCAGGACGGTGGCCATGGAAGTCGGTACCCGCTAAGGAGTGTGTAACAACTCACCTGCCGAATCAACTAGCCCTGAAAATGGATGGCGCTTGAGCGAGAGACCTATACCCAACCGTTGCTGGCTTGTGCGTGCCTGTCGCCTGGCTGCAACGAGTAGGAGGGTCGTGGCGGTTGCGTCGAAGGTTTTGGGCGTAGGCCCAACTGGAGCTTCCGTCAGTGCAGATCTCGGTGGTAGTAGCAAATATTTAAGTTCGATCCTTGAAGACTGAAGTGGAGAAGGGTTCCACGTGAACAGTAGTTGAATGTGGGTCAGTCGATCCTAAGATACTGGCTTATGCCTTGTATCATCGAGAGGGAAAAGTCTCTTTTCTCTCGGATATCAAAAGGGAATAGGGTTAATATTCCCTAACGCAGACACAGAGATTGTGGCTCTTACGAGTCACTTGCGCGGTAACGCATTCGAACTTGGTTACGTCGCTCAGAGACCGAGCTAGAGTTCTCTTCTCTAGTTAAGGAACGGACTCCCTGGAATCGGTTCAGCCGTAGATAGGGACGTTGTTTCCGTAAAGCATCGCGGTTTCTGTGATGTCTCGTGTTCTCTGGACGGCCCTTGAAAAACCAAGGGAGGCTATTAATCTGTGCTGCATCGTACCGATATCCGCATCAGGTCTCCAAGGTGAACAGCCTCTAGTCGATAGAATAATGTAGGTAAGGGAAGTCGGCAAATTAGATCCGTAACTTCGGGAAAAGGATTGGCTCCAGTGACCGGGTCGGTTGGCTTGTTAACTGATGCTTGTGCGGTTTCGTCCGTGGCTGGCTGATACTAACGTTGATGCTGGACTAGTGACATGACTGCCTTGTGGACGTTTTCAGGTGTGTGCTTTGTCTTCGGACTTAGTATCCTGATCGACCATCAAAACGGTCGAACTGGAACTGGTACGGACTCGGGGAATCCGACTGTCTAATTAAAACAGAGGAGACAGATGGTCCTTGCGGACGTTTACTGTCTCTGATTTCTGCCCAGTGCTCTGAATGTTAAATCGTAGTAATTCGAGTAAGCGAGAGAGGGCCCGCAAGCGCCTTATTTGAGGCGACTTCCACCAAGCTCTGCTTCGAGGCTGAACGAGCATAACGCTCAAAACCTACGACTTAACCGACAACGAGGAGGCGCGAGGTCAACGCAAGAGCTGCGCGATCTTTACGAATACAGCGAATTGAAAAGGATCATTAGACGATACACGGAAAGACGACGCGGATGCCCGGCAGTCGCGAAGGAGCCTAGAGATTCAGCAATCCAAACGCCTGTGGAAGAGGTGAGAGATTACTGGAAGGAGATAGTCGGAAGACACGAACCTTTCACACCCTCATCAGAACTGGTGGGTTGGTCTCGAGGAGAGGGCAGACCACCGGAGAAAACTCATGGAAGTTGAAACGTGGAAGGACGCGGGTCCCGATGGTATAAAGGATTTTGATGGAAGCACCTTCCAAAGACTAAATTAAGGCTTAAACAAAGGTGCGAGTATGTAACAAACAAGCCTCGAAAAGCGATAACCAGGTGGCTATGCCGATGCAGGACGGTATTGATGCTCAAAGTAAAGGGAGGTCAACGCGGTCCCGGAGACTTTAGACTTATTGCATGTTTGAACACATGCTGCAAAATACTATTGATCAGTTCCCACCGGAGCAGGTCGCGATGCGCAATGAAGTCTGGGGATGCACACATGCTCACATACTGGACCAAACAGTATGTAAAGACGCGCAAAGACGCAAAATAGAATGCATATGCTATGGGTCGACATGACAAAATCGTTCTACTCTGCTTCGCATAATGCGGCTAATGGACCCTGGCCAAGCTCGGAATAGCACCCAGAGTTAGGGCGCTGCTTTCCGAGCTCATGTCAAAGCAGACAATAAGGTATTGTGGATACCTAGGCCGTATAATGGTCAAAAGCAAGCCACTAGAAATGAAAAGAGGCATAGTGCGGGGAGATATCAGCCCCTACCGTACAGCTACAGGAGCTGGAAGAGTGGACCTATGGAAATCGGACACATGTTTTATATGGACGATCTCAAGGTCTACACAACCTCGTTCGAAGAATGGGCTAAAGCCAAAGATGGCATTCAGAGAATTGCCAAGCAAATAAGATTAAGGATGAATCCCACCATGTGCGCGATGACATCCTTAACACATTCACGACGGCGTCCGCCAATATTGGTGGACAGCAAGGGGGGCGCGTGGGACGGTGTCCACCCATATTGGCGGACAGGACTGTTTCGCCCAGAACTTTCTTTGGCGACGACTTTTATTGATTTTTCTTTCGGAATCGTAGGCTATAAGGTAAAATCAATACGAGGCTTGCGTTTGCACGAAAATGGCCGGGTTTATCAAAACTAACTAGAGAACAATTCTCCGCATTGTTGGAACACAATAAACACAAGAACTTCTAGGACAGGAGTAAGTATCAGACATGGAATAAAACTTCAATGGAACAGTTAGACAAAGCGAAAAAGTAGAATGGAATTATGTAAGCGACCAAAAATTCAGCAAGAACACTTCTTATCGTTAAACACAATAAACAAACATATTTTCACAACTCGAACAGCGCCTATCGACCCTCCTAACTTTTTTCTTTGAAACATCTCTCCCCAAGCTATCGCTCAGACTTTTATAACATCCTGCACAGTTTTTTGGACTCTGAATATGTTATGTATAGGTTTCTGGGAGAAAAAAACCAGGCACACTGTGGACACGCGCGCGCGTGCCAAAGAGCCAGCCGGCCGTCGCGCCCGTCTCGCAAGCTGAGCAGAATATCCCGGTAAACCTAGAACAACTATGGGACCCTGCCGAAGAACAAGCGATGGCGCCGGCCTCTAGCATAATGTCAAGTGACCTGGTCGTACGACAAAAGGACAATGGATACAATCAGGCAGTAATACCTAATATGCAATTTCGTGCGGCGTCTTTGGGCCGGGGAAGATGTGCAATCTCTTCAGGGAGCAAAAGTGCAACACGGTGTATGAGCTCACAAATCACTAAGAATAATCGAACCGCTTTTTAGAACAGTCGAAGCGCTAAGATCAAATTATCGTGGAGATATGAAACATCTGTTGGTGAATATTTATTTTTTACTGAGCAAGTGAGTTTTCCCACGGTTTTCTTCCAGATCTTTTACAGCAATTTTTTACAACACGAGATTCAAAATATGTCGACATCACACTAAAGAGGAAAGCATACAGGGCATCACTGATTGTGAGATGCTCGTCGAAGTAATCATACAGAGTCATCGAATGTTATCCAATGTTGAATACTCCACTAGATGCAGTAATCTCCTACCTCATAAACTGAGCTATCTTTTCGAAACATTCACGAACTTCGCATAATCTACATGGTAAGATGCAGCTTCATCCACGTCCTCATCAATGAGAAACCGTGAAATGTAGTCAAGTTGGAAAACTTTCGCATTAACGCTGATCAGCTTCTCCAGCTCCTGTAATGCACTTCCTCTGAAGCATGTCTCTGGATTTAACGTTTCAAATATGTCACCCCAGGATTCCACAATTCGCTTGAACAGACGATGACGTGTGTGGGCCGGAAGGCGAGTGGATCAGCGCTGTCATCCTTGCAAATCGCCACCTCTGCTCCACCTGCCTTCAACAGGGGAACGAGTCCTACAGCCTTGTCCTGCGTACAGTACAGCGTACATCGCCAGTCACTGAACGCACCATTGCGCTGAAAGACAGCAATAGTCGGCAAAGAAAAGGAAATTCAAAACGTCTCTTGAATTTCCTTCAAGAACCCAAAATGATTGGCAAACAACAGTTCCACCTGACGAAATCTCCCAAAAAATAGTAACCTCAGAAGTGCTGCCTCTAAGTTTCAGCCGCCACCTACGACTTGCCGCAGCTAGCCTGCGCTCTCGATCGCTCAGTCCACTTGATGCTAACTTCGATGGATTACCAACTTCAAAGTCTTCTTCCTGAACAAGAGATTCATTCCTTCGTACCCAGGGCCGGGATTCATGAACGCACCGGTGAAATTTCACCGGCGGTTACGTTTCACAGGCCATGCCCAGCATGAGCGTAACCGCCGCCGGTGAATTTTCACCGGCCGGTTACGTTTCACAAGCCTGACCGGCCGGTTACGTTTCACCGGCCGAGCGCGGCCGGTGAAACGTAACCGGCCGGTGAAACGTAATTGGCCGGTCAAACGTAACCGGTGACTGATTTGCGTTTTCCGTTAATTTTTGAGGGTAGATTACCATCATTTGTTTTCAAACAAGTAGATTTACTGTGTAATTTGCTTATCTAGATGTCTATAATTTGTTTATCTAAATTTGATCCAGATTTCTGGTGGTACGGCTGTGAAACGTAACCGCCGGTGAAATTCACCGGCGGTTGCGTTCATGAATCCCGGCCCAGATGGAGCCGAATAACGAAAAAAATCCTGAAAAACTGCGCTGTTTCTGTAGTTTAAGGTTTTTTTTTGATAATACGACGCTTTTACACATAGGTTAGAGATGGAAAACCACAGAATCGGAAGGACATTTTTCACTTCTTATCTGTTGAATTTTTGGTCAGCAAGGGAATGAGAATCAAGTGAACGAGGCTCCGTCGTACCAGACCCCGTTTCTCTACGAATAGCTAGAAGAGAACATGTGAAGAGGAACGTTTTTTCCACACCGGAACGGACTTCCACCCACCCCGGAGCTCCTCCCCTAGCGCGACTCTACTCACAATGCACCCTATTTTGTAGCCAAATCAGCAACTGAGCAGAGAGAAAGGAAATAGTCTGCGTCTCGAGTAGAGTGCGCGGCGGCCAGAGAGTCAGAATCGCAGAGTCAGAGTCTGCGCCTTTGCTCGCGGCGCACTATTTCGCAAATGGGAATCCGTTCTGGTGTGGAATTATCGCGCTTGTAGCATGTGATACGTTTTTGGGACCAAATACCGAGGGAATGTCCTTGTGGAGCAGATCATTTCGTCTCAAGGATATTAAAGACTAACGACAAATAAGAACTTAAAATGATAAATAATACTACGAATCGTACCGGAAGCCATTTTCCAGCTGCTAAGCACTTATCCACGTAGTCCGGATTCAGTACCCAACGTCCACTAGCGATACAACCCATTAGCTTCGAACCACGAATCTAGAGAAAGCAAGAAACTCACCAATATTATACAGTCACTATTTTATTATATTCTCTCTTCAATTGTGTATGGGAGTACAATTGATCTGCATATTATCCACATTAATAATCAACACTGCTGACATTTTTCACCAATATTAAGGAACTAAGCATTCATTGACTCCAAAACTCACCAGTTTGCCGCAAATCAGATGGGTGCTGTTGTCGGATAGTTCTCCGAAGTCCGCGATTCCACCCAACTGAGTAATGCTATTCGACAACCGTAATCGGTCCTGCAATGCGGTGTGTGAGCTGGTGTTAACATGATAACGCTTTGACCTCGCTTTCACGGACTGCATATGAACGATTCCGTCATCCGACCTGCCAAGGCAGAACTATGGAGAAGCTTTCTTCAAATATTGAACCGCAAAAAAACAACCCACCGCAGGAAGTACTGACGTGAAAATGAATCGTCGAACAATGGCCGTGTGGTTTACAGAAACTCTTTCGCGGTTCAGAGAGTCAGCGCTATCAGCCGCATTCGATCCTCGGTGAGATTTGCTGGCCTGTTCTGTTTCGTCGGCAATTACGCCTTTCTCCTGAACACGAGCTTGCACTCCGCTGCCTTTTTCATCGGCTGTTCGTCTGACATGGCCATACGACAGTACAGGAGCACCTTCGGGTGCCCGTGAACCAATGAAGGTGGAGCAAGATGCCGCTGCAGAGGCTGCATGTGAAGGAGGAGGAGCTGATCTAGGGCAACGCACTGTAGAGCGCGAGAGTCGATCGGCGCGCTTGTGGTGGGCAACAGGTGCAGGCTCTCCCTCCGCTATTCTGGAAATATAGTTTCTTTCCGAATTGATCTTCTCCTCAAATTTGCAAAAGTAATTCCTCGATAAGCAGTTGCAAATGAGAATAGTATTTCAGTTGAGCTGAGCCAGCAGCCAGAAAACATTGCAAAAAAGGACGAGCACTTTCAAATCACTGGTATTTCAACCCTCACGAGCGTTTTCTTCGGATGAGCTAATGAACATAGAGAAACGGAACAGTGGTGTGGAGGAGATCGATCCTCGTTGACAAAAAACTATTATTTCACTACTTCGGTTGGAGAGCGGGTGACTCGGTGGTGTGGTGGTTCCCGCATTACGCTGCCATAGGCCCAGGTTCAAATCCCCCTAAGTCACGACTGTTGCAACGAAAGAGTTTATAGCATAATAAGATCCTCATATGCTACTATTACATTTTCTGATGTGGACTTTCCTAAAATACTAAAAACAAGCCAGATTCCATTTTAAAAAACGCTACTAATGACTTACGGAACATCTACAGAACACCGTTCCTTAGGATTTCTGATCCTCAGATTCTGTGCAGAAGTGCTTCTGCTAGGTCGTTCTTCCAAGGTCTTAAAAGGCCATACATATTATACTCTCGATTTGTACTAGTGTTTGATGCAAGACAGATGCTCTTGATCTACTTACTATTGGTCTTGTGGCATTCAGCGGCACCGCGAAACTGGTAATTGAGTCCGACGACAGTCTGGAAGCAAACGAACGACCTTGAAATTTCGGAAGATAACGAAAACTAGAGCTGATCGTGAGATCATTCCTCTGATTCAGATAGGTCCTGGCATATATAAGAAATATATTCGAAATAACGGTTCTTGTGGTGAACTGGCAAATAATACTTTCACGTGACCAAACCCACATTAGGCTAGCTGAGCATTCTATTCCTAAGTAACGCTAGAATTGGTACCAGACTCTGGGAGTGTGAAGATACCACCTTGTACGACTGCCCCCGTTAGTAAGTACCAAACTCAACACCATCGCATACGTAAAATACGTATTTACTATGCTTTTACAAATACAAATGGAATGACGCACTAAAACTTCCTCAAGAGGCTAACAAGCGCCGACTTTACATTTATCTTTACTTCTCCGCAACGAATAGTGTACATCGGTCATGATTCGGTAGAGCGAAAACGGAAACTTCTAGGAATCTGATTCGGACTATCCAGGGTTTCGATGTACCTAACATAATTTTTATCACCTTCTTGGCATTGCCGGCTGCCATTCGATTAGAGGATGAGCTGTCTTTGGCTCCAGCGAGTCCACTCCTGAACTCTGTGACGGTCGCTTCGACGACGGCTCTACATCAGAGCCCGTTTGATATCGTTTTCGACTTCGAACAGATCCTGCTCCTTGTGTTGTTCGTTCCGATGATATGACACCTCTTGAGGCAGAATTGTTTTCAGCAACCTGATTAGCTGCAAGTTCAAAAATATAATAGTATGCGGTACCTGATTAGCTGCAATTGAAAAATAGGATGCGGTAAGCGAACTTACCTTGAACACTCAAAAATGACTTAACATTGATACATACCAAACTCCCTATTTCGTTGCTCTAATTTTTCAGCGATCTTGACTCGAAGGGACATCATGTCACCACTACTTGGCTCAGTAGCAGCGGATGACACTGGTTTACTCTCACTCCGCTTCGTCAGAGATCGTCGTTGACGCTAAAATGTAATACGGAAATATCACGAGGAAAAACATCAAAAAATGAAGTTGCGATTTCTCAAATAATGACTTTCTCAAAAGCCAGTTAAACAATATTGCAGACAATAGCGTCACAAGTATTTTGTGACCCCTTCAACCACCCCCCCCCACAACTTTATCACACTCGATTTCCGATATAGTTCGCAACATAAATACTACAACTACATCTTCGAAATGGCATTTTTCACAATAAAGACAACGTAGCATACCAATTTTGGTCCCGAACGAGGCGCCAAACTGCACGGAGGCTCCGACGTGACCGAAGAAGCAGGGACAGCCGGCTCGCTTATATCAGGTTTTACGGTTGCCGTTTTCACTGCGACCTCCTTCAGAATCTTACCGACCATGAAAGTGGTCTGAGGAAAATGGTTCACTTCAAGAATTGCATATTTGTATGCAAATAGTTCTAACGATGAAAAAATGCACAAACGAATACTTCACTACTCACCAAGCTGTCGCTACTAGTGTCCGCACTAGTCGTTCCCGGAGAAGGAAACTCGTCGACAACTTGGGTTAAACCTTGGAAACTGAAACTGGTCTTCATAAAATATTAATCAGCGAAGGAATTCCATGGCAAAAACTTACTTCGGTCTGTAGAGTTTCTTGAGGTCAAGGGTTCTATCATTGAAGTTCTGAACGCTCAGACGTGAAGGAATGGCAGAAATGGGTGACGAAGCTTCCAACACTTCCTTAAGTTTGATGAACACTTGAAAATTCAAATGTAAAAATGCAGCTTGAATTGGTGCTCTTAAGAACGAGGGACATTTACACCTAAAACGATTCTGGAACCAAATGGCGATCTTACCAGCGCATCTTCGGTATTCCTTTGCGTTGTTCTAGCCCTTTGTGGAGTCACACCAGCCACATGCAAACCATTCTCAAAGGGATCGGAGAATTTGCTTTCTGACGATTCCCGTTCCGAAATCTGATTGAATTCAGATGAACATTGGACTGGAGCCGCTCTAGTTGCCCTCGGCCACAAGTCGTCTGTCCTGCCCACATAGGATGCGTAAGCCTCGCCCTAAAAATGAGCACATACCACGAGTAAATATTAAGTCGAGCATATGACCAAACTCAGAAAGGTCAAATACAAACGGCCAAACAATTCAATCAGTTGACACAAGACTTATTCGAACTTCAGCAGCATAAGGTTATTCGAAGATATTACAACCGTCGGCTAAAATCTTTATAAGCAATGTGATGACGTCCATAATGATATCAGCCGTTTCATACGTGAAGCAATACAACTAGAAACGCCGGAAATCATTAAAAAATTTGGTATGCACACATGCTGAACCAACCCTTAGTGGAAACTGTTCTTCCTTCATCAGCTTATCATTTATTATCGACTCAATAACCCACGACGGATCCACTACCTGAAAATAACACGTTCTCCTCTCTTCCTCGAAATTGCGGAATTACAAAGACTTACTTTCAATTTTTGTCGCCGCGCTTCAATGACCCGGTCTCCTTCGCTGCCTCCAATCACATGCGTAACATTTGGCTACAAACAAAAACCATATCGACGAAACCCTAATAACTAAGAGGCCAGCGAAAGTAGGAAAAGAAAGGTAAGAACACTAGGATTACAAACACGAGTGCTAAAGATGTAATTCAGTCAAATATCTGTCCTATGCTTTGACACCGACAAATAGGTCTCAAAAACACACTGGCAATGTCAAGAATTAATTCGCACATCAGGAATTCACACCTGATCTGATCCGCTTCTTCTGATCAACGTCTCTCGCACTTCACCACCGAATTCTCGGACGAGTGCAGCAATTGTGAACTGAAAAAGGTTTTTTCTTGCTATAAGGTAGTAGCCTTTCCTGCAAATACTTCTCTAGTCAGTCAGTCAGTCATACTGATATCATTCCATCACAGTAATAGACAATACAAAACAGCCCACCCTCTCGTAATCAGTGAATCCGCTGACTACTACAACAACGCTCGAGAACACTTCGCTCTGCATGACTGCTGGAAGGGGTCGGAATAGTGGATGAGTTGATGGTTTCAGTACACGGTAGTCCATCATGCAACGTTTCTAGAGCGGAAAATTCAGTTCAATTCAATTTATAATAGGCGCTACTATGGTACCGTAATATTCGAAAAACATCAAAATAAATACACTAAAGCAAGTAATCTATAATTCAACTCACTATTGGACACGAAAAATTAGGTAGAACTCACCACCCAGAATGTTGTCACAGCATTGAAACACATCTGCTTAGAAAGGGTTTGTCCAAAGTCTACGCGATCGCAAACATTGTAATCGGCATAAGTGGTCTCATCCGTGGCTTGCACAACTTTACCTATACACGACGATGAAAAATCAAAGAAATACGCCCCGAAGTTCCACAGCCATGGGAGTACCGGGAGGCTACGTTAACAATAACGCTCATTATGAGCAAAGATATGACTAGTCAAAAATGAGCAAGAGAATTTCACGTAAACTCGAACAAATCGTAAGAGTGAGCCACTAAAGGTGACGTATCTCCGAACGAATATTTTTTCTCTAATCTTTCGCTCTGGACACAAAATATTCTTTCGAAACTCGAATTCATCCTCCGATGTGAACAGGGATCGGAACAGAAACTAAACAATGGGAACAACAAGGCAACACTCAAGCTCACCTCCAGCACAGCGCAAATCCTTTGTTGTTTGAGTGGCAACAGTTTCGTTCGAGCAGTGCACACGAAATTTCAACCCGCTTTAAAACAACAAGGTAGAAATGAGCACAAGTGCACAAGACACCTTTACAAAACTTAATGCAACTTACCGAAAAATGGAGGAAAGATCTGGGTCATCCGAGACGTTACATAAAGGGACGAAGTTTAGATAATCAGATGCGCCTAGCTGTTTTGGTGTCGGTTCTGGCTCAACAGTTTGAGAACACGCCTAAAAAAGTTTATGGAGCACTGCTACAAGGAAGCATAATCAACTGCAACTCAAAACGTCCAGTCCAGAAAATTCGTTTTCGTTTTTTTCTTTTATGTAAGAGCCAACCTGTGGACTCCCGTCCAAATTCGGAGCAGAAGCAAGAGAAGAAGTGTGACCAGTGACATCTTCAGGATCCCACAAGAAATCTGGAACAGCGGCTGTAACACAAACAACATCTAATCAATGTGAATTGACATACCTTCGACAGCAACTTGATCCTTCTGCTCATAGCAAGCAGACACCCACTCAGCTCGAACGACATGAACACCGCGAAACCTTGCCTGCATGAGTTTGCGACGCTCGCTAATTGTGCTGTTAACCACGATAATATGGCTGGCGGCTTCCATTCCAGCGACGCGAGTGGCCCCACTCCTAACGATAGAATGATTTTATTCTTCAAAATTAGAATATGAAGTAAACGCGAACCTGTCAAGAATTTTCTTCCACTTATCGGCTCGAGACTGCTCAGCGCCACATACCCAGACTCTGCATCCCTGTAAATCGTGCGAATTTTCACGGCTCAGCTTATACCCGTCAATGCTGGACTATGCCAAATCCGGGCGAACACAAGCTCACTCGCGACAGAGTATCCATTTACTTCACAAACATTCCTCAGCCTCCACGATATGGTCATGAGAACCTCTCACCTCGAGAAAATCGAAATCGCTAATTAAATTCGATTCCTCCAACTGATCTATGGGGTCTGCTTTTGTTGGCGTTGAAACGGCCAGACGGTGACGACTTGGTTCACGTCGAAGACTAGATCTGAAGTACCTAGTTTGAATGGAATTGTTCACAATATTCAAGAAGATGCTCCTACCGAACAGCTGAAAGAGGAAAAGGAGCATATTTGCTCTCGTCTTCACGTGGTGTTATTTGTGTACTGAAGGATGAGCTATCAAGACGACCACCTTTGCCTGAACAAAAATAAATATAAATAGGTATTTGATAGGAATTTTTTCCGTACAGAAATTTTTGATACCTTGAATTGAACTGCAATCCAATTCCTCCTGCTCCACAAGACGTGACTCTTGAATGGGGGTGCTGCATCTATTTCTCCTTTCTGGATCGAATGCGCTGCAATTCCCCTTGTTAGAAGTTCCACTCAGTAGTAAATGCACTCTTAACCTAGATAAGGTGTATTTCCCTACAAAACTAGACTTCGCTGCACCGATGGAGGAAAAATAACACTCCATGTGTTCGATAATGATTATAGGTGCTTGTCGGCAATCGTGCTCAGCTTTAACATGGATATACTCAATGACATTCCATTATTAGAATCGGTAATGATTTATAAAGTAATTTAACCCATTGACGGCTGCGCTCTCTGCGTGTCTGGCGCGGGGACTGCGCGCACGTACAGTAAAGGGGTGGGCATACTACACGCGACAAATTCGCGGCGAATTTGGCGCAGTGCTGAGAGAGAGCGCAGACGAGCAGAGCGCGCCCGCGAAGTTGGCGGTACCGCCGCGGGTAGGGCATACTCCACGCGACAAATTCGCGGCGAATTTGGCGCCGGCAGCCGCCGGTGATGACGTGGCACCGCGGTAATGCCGATTGATCCCGACCATTCGGCATTGCCGCCGGCCGCGGGGGGGGGGAGCCAGCGGCGAAATTAAACTCCGCCCTCCCACTTGCCGCTCAGCGCCAAATTCGCCGCGAATTTGTCGCGTGGAGTATGCCCTACCCGCGGCGGTACCGCCATCTTCGCGGCAGCGCTCTGCTCGTCTGCGCTCTCTCAGCACTGCGCCAAATTCGCCACGAATTTGTCGCGTGTAGTATGCCCACCCCTTTAATGAGAGTGCCTCAGCGGCGCGCAAAGCGCGCCGTAAGGCACGATAAGAAGTATTTCTGTGCTGTAACGTTTAGAAGTGTTATACATTATATACATTATACATTACACATATTATACAGGTCCACGTGGTGCAGAAAGTGCATCCCGCCGGCGGGACACACGGTCGTCAATGGGTTCAATAAACAGAAATTCATGTCTTAACGTGAGGTGGAGTGCGATGTATACCAAATAGGAATTGGTGAGATACGGCATGTGTGTGTTAAATTGAAACTAATTTTGAAACCAACTACTTTTTAGCTTGCCGTTGCATCGCGAAGTGATTGGCGCCCCACAAAAACTTATCTCAACAAGGACAAACATTTCCATGCAGAGACAGTAACTCAAGTAATGTCCACTTAACCCCCCTTAAAAAAGACACTTCTATTCCATCGACGCACCTTTCCGGGAGGATATAACCGGCTGCAATAGATTTTCGTAGCCATGCCGATCGCACAATTTTGATCGTATTCCATTCTCGTGCCTAAAATTTATCTTTTTTATCCATGATAAAGCAGATAAACCAGAATAAGAACAGGCAAAAGGAATTATTACCTTCTTGTATTTTACTCCTTTCGCTTGGTCAGCAATCAAGTGTGTACAGTCATTTCGCTTCATATCTCCAGAAAATTTGCCACCATTCAGTTCGATAAGACGCGCGATGTACACCCTCTCACCGCCACCCACGCCTGTAGCACTAATCACCTGAAACTCGTGAACATAAATATGATAAATGGATAGCTTTTCTTGAGCAGAACAAACAGAATACTAAACACGAGGCGCGCCTTACCATTTTGTTAAACATTGGAGTCTTGTATTGCTCAGTTATCTCTTTTGACGTGAACAGTTCTGTCGAGAAGCCTTGTGAGGCTTCCCAGGCTTTTTCTATCCACGTAGGTAGTATTATAGGTAAATTCATTCGTCGAGCTTCCTAAAACACCAATTAACTGAATACAAAACTAACTCCGTACTGCTGAAAATAATTCAATAATCACCGTCCACTCAATACGAGCGATTGAAGCTTTTTTTGTGAAGCACTACCCCGCTCCGCAATGCTACTGTTTCTGAGTTTTCTTATAATAGAAAAAAAGCAACTTATTGAATAGGGACAATCTCGGGAGCTATTAAAGTTCAATAGTAAGTACGCAGAACAGAACGCATTTCATTTCAAGAAATGTCAAGGTTTGAGTGGAAGATGCACAAAACAGGCTCTGTAGAAAGTGTAGAGACATTATCAGCCATGATAATTGTCTTTATTATTTAGTTACTTACTTATTTATTCACAATACTTCTGTTCGCTGACACGGAGAAATGGGTGTTGGTAGAGGTTCATTGACAGATGAGAAGATAGGGTAAAATGAAGAAGAGTATTAGATAAAGCTGAAGAAAAGGAGGCATGATCGAAGGTACCCAACGGAACGCTGTGAAAAGTGAGTTTGGGTATGAATAAACTATTCTACACAATGATTAGACTCTGACAGCCACGACAGTGAGTGGTAGTGTCATATGGAAGTTCACTCAACCATACCGTGTATTTTTTCGATTCACTATCGCACCGTTCTGTGACCAAGTGTGTCACTTTTTCCGTTAGGCAAGGTGAGACGACGCCATTCATGTAGTTTATCATACATTTCAGCTGCTCCTGAGCAGATAAATAAGTTGAACTTTCTTACACTAAACGAATAACATTAAACAACCAAAACATCGCTTGTGTTCACCAACATTTAGGCGCTTACCCGTCTTTCTGAGGATAAACCAGTAAAGCAGATACATGATCCAGTCATAGTGAGAGAATGAACAGGGAAATCCCAACGAGGAAGTGAACCGCCAGCGGTTAGAGTTTGTCGAACAACATGCGCTCCATATAAACTGAAAAATATGGGCATACAATAACGAATGAAGTAGAAAACGGGACAAAACCTTACTTGACGCCGAGCTCTTTAAGATGCTCAAACACTTTGCCACGGAAAGCAGCCAGGAAGTAAAAGCTGTCGCTCTTCGACAACACTTCCAGAGCCTTTTCCTCGGATAGCCATTCTACGCCCACTCCACAATCGTTCAGCATCTGAGACATTTTCATACTAGTCCAAGCAATGCATTTGTTTACGTCTTAAAATGGACTGGATATTAAAGTGAGACGATGAATGAGCGACATACCGTGAACGTATCCCGAAGGTATTCCACTTCATCTTTGCTGATACTAGGATCGCTCGGATCCACGCAGAAAACATCAACAGGCTCTATGTTTTCCTCATCTCCATCCTCAAATAACATCAGAAATAGTCACAGCATCAAATCATTCTCACCACACCAAACCGTAATTTTCGTTCATTCAAAACGTTGGGCAGAGAATATTAGTGATATTGGTGATATATTAGTGATAGCAGAACGTACCTTTCTTATGTTGCGAGAATACCCATCGAAGACTGAGGCTTTTTATACAACTTTAGACATGTATAATTATAAATTAGAATACGAGATAAAACCGCGTCCCTAACGGCTCTTGCCCTTGATGTGGGAAATTTTCGGTAGCTGAAGCACAAAGAAACGATGGCGAGCAGCTTAAAGGCGGCAAAACAGAAACTAACAATAAGGGTAATTCGAAAGGTTATCAATAGCCTAGCGCGTTCTTACAAGCAGTGTAACACACTTTTTTAACGAAAACTATCATGCATTCCAATACCGTATGGCTTTTTGCGGTTCATAAATAGAAGACTATCATTAATGTCTTCGTATAATTTAAGGCAACCTTTCATATAGACGAAATAATTACGTCTTACTTGATCCGCGACAATACCACTCTCGTGGGATTTCCGTGACTTTTTAGGTGCTCCCGGCGTATTCATTCTGGAATAGATAACATAGTCACGTCATTATATAAGTATTAGAATCCCTTGTCAATTGGAAAATATGAAAGAGGAAATCGACCTCGATCAGTAAATTTACAAACAGCAGATGACTAGTGTACAATTTATTTAGTAAGAAGAAATTGCACAATGTATGGATCGAATATAACGGAGAAACATGCAGGATGAGGAACCTTCGACAAAGCACTATTTACGTTCCGTGATCGTGATATCTACAACGATTATATAGTGAGTCGAGCAGCACCCTTCAGTACCAGCATGCAACTTCGCAGGTTGTACTCAATTATATACAAGAAGGTGAAACTAAAGAACGACATCGATTTAACAGCAAATAAATAAAAAACCACCAAAACTACGGCTCAACCTGCCTACGAATCTCGTTCGTTAGTTCGTAGAGTTTCCCGTTCCAGCGAAAGCTAACTGGATATCCATGGTCATCAAAAGTGAACAAACTAAAAAGCATATCTGCCGTCTTCGACATCACTAAACCGTAGTCCTCGAACGGTGCTTTGTGATACAATCGGCCATTGCTCAACATCGATAGCGTAGCAGGCTGACATCAAGTAATGATTAATAGGATTTCGCCCAATATGGGTCCACGATTAAGTGGACATATTTCAGGTAATAATTCAATAAAAGCAGTAAGTCACTTTTAGTAGTACACCTGAAATGGGTATGTTCTTGTCGACTGTCCTATACGTAGAGATTCTCCATGGTTGACGATTTCTGTGAAAACAATCGGTCGATCATCGCAACGAAGGAAATTCTGCTCTATACCGCAGCGACTTAAATAAGGGAATGTAGCCTGTAAAAGTGAATAGATACTATCTCGCATTTTTCCATATGTTTTACATTATAATTTTCATTTTTCGTCTCCGACTTGTAAAACCGGAATAATAAAATGGATCAAGAGCAGTGCTGCGACACATTTAGAGCCTTCAGAAGTGCGGCAAGCTTAGCCCAGCCTCCTTCATTCACTCGAGGGACGCGGGCACTCTCGTTTAGACAGTCAATCAATCGTTGAAACAAAGGGTCACTCATCACTTGGCGATAAAACTACTTATTTTAGTTAAAAATCAAAGATGTCTCGATATGTTGTACATAACTGCATAACAAACGGGCGGGCATACTAAATTCCTACGGAAAACCGTACCTTGTACTTATCCGTGTCGTTGATACGTAGTTGTTTATAAAAGAAATTCAGGAAGTCCAGATCTTAAAAATACAACCTTCAGATCCAAGAGTGCGAAACACCATTTATTCACTAACAAATATACCCTTTGACGTCCGCCACCCGTTTTGGAGGAGGACGAAGAATATATGTTCTTCAATAAACCTTACAACCATTTACTTGACGGCTACGAGCAGAAAACGACTCAGTAAAGTAGCGTACCTTTGTAACAAGACGTGAAGTTTTTAGAGCGAGCGTCATCAAGAAATAACAGCCCCTCATGACTTATGTAGTAGAAATACTCCCTTGAATGTAATTTTTTAAGAGAACTGATGTTTTAAAGAGCATAACTCGAACCTTTTCTTCCCGATATATTGACCTTGTTTGTACCCAACATTTCTGCAAGACGATAGAAGCATGCAGCAAATGACGAACTGATACTAGCTAAAGGTATATTGCAAAACGCACATTTCAAAGCTAAAACCTAACATGTGATCTTGGAAAACCAGACAAACACAAGTAGCTTGCTTTCCTTATGTAGCAATAGGGCTAAATCCCTATCAAAAAGAGCAAAACATAGTCTCTTGATCCAAGTTTCATCGTCAACTTGATAAATTCTAAAAATCACATCTACAAACCACTATAAAAATAAAGACTGTTTGATCTTTAGATCCGCCAGTGTGCCTAGAACATACGGAATTCGGACGACTTTCCTTGTTCCTTGTCGAACTCAGGATCTTGAGCAACCTGTAATTAAGAAGGTAATGATAAGATGTTATTGCGGACCTAATGAATTGACCACTACTATCCAGTCTCATCGAATACTGTTTCCTGCGTCATAATGAAAAAACAATCAGCAGGAACAGTTAGAGAAAGAGTGAAGTGCGGTGCGTTCAGAAAAATGGACTGCCAGGTAAAGCAGTGAAGCCACAAATTTGTAAACGTGAAATCAGGTTTTGCAGCAAAGAGGGAATTAGTGATAGAATATTGTTTAACCAAGTGAGTAGATATCCAAGTGAACCAAGAACAGTAAGAAAATATGTAAGAAAGAACTCCTAATCATATAGCGATCAAACAAGATTTGTAAAAATATGTTTCATAAAATTGCTTTTAGTTGACCAACCGTTTTAATTGTTTGGTTGCTGTTCAACTAATCTTTTTTTGCATTTAGCTTAGTTATAGATTACTGCACTCTAACTTTCACAGCGTGATAAATAAATAAATGAATAATAAATAAATAAATAAATAAATAAATAAATAAATAAACATAAGAGTGCGCACAGTGATCGTGAGATTCCCCATTCTTTTTCGTGTGAGCAGAAGTTTAACAGCAGTCTTCCGAAACCTCTTCATAATTCAAAAAGTCAAAACTCGTACATAGGCAACTGCTCGAAACCAAAAGATAAACAATGCGATCTGATTATTAAAACGAGAACACCAACCAATTCGACGCTGTAATAGTAAATCATAACCTTTGATCACCTCATGTCACCTCATCTGATCGATTAAAGTCCAACCCGAAACACTACCATTTCAGTGATTGCAAACATATTTACATATATTGAATAATCTTTAATCTGTCTTACGAGGTTGTTAGGTGGGCGTCCTTATTCAACGGCCCTAGGTATCAACCCTCCCGTCACCTTCAGAGGCTCTAATCTTTTAATTAATAACACTAATGTTACTAGCTTTCAACGATAAGCTCAACCGTGGATCTAAGACGATGGAAAAGCCGCAACGTTATGCCCTTAAGTAACAGTTTCCACCTAACAACCTCGTAAGTACAAAGAAAGAATAGTGAAGTCATCACCCGCGATGCCGCGGTTGAAAGATGAGAACATGGAGGATCTATGGGCACAACTTTAGGTCTGTGAATTAGCACACAAATACCACAAACGAATCAGGCCATGGCCAGACAGAGATCAGACGGAGAAATACTTTTTTCGCCACTTTCTGCTAAGCAACTTGATTGAGACACCCCAACGTATAGGTGGAAAGTGTTTTCACACCTGTGTCCTTCACTTGGACTGGACTTGACGGATTCCCACCTCCTCCTTTTTCACTCAAAAGATCTGCGTCGAAAACGAAAAATACGAAACAAATGTCAGCATACCTTTTTGTAGTATTGCCAGTCCTTGGACAGTGGCTTATCGCCTTCGAGAGTAGACTTGGATAGATAGAACTCGTAAGGAGGCTCATAGTTCTTCTTATCTTGCCAGAACCTATTCTTCTTCCAAAATGAGAAATCGAATTCTCCTTTCTCCAGTTTCTCCTGTAGAAATAGTGCATTTACAAGGAAAGAGTAGAATACAAAAAAATTGTAAGTCCTGCTTGCAAAGCCGAACTCACTTTGTGCTCTTTAAGCGCCTTCTTCCGCTCTTCCATTATTTCAGGATGGCGTCGCTCCCAAATCAGACGATGTTTTTGTTTCATGTACGCATCACGAACATCAGCTTCTGATCCGAGTTCACCATATTTGATAAAGAAGTTGAGCTCATTCTCCTCTAGGTCTTCAATTACCTAAAGCAACATCTGATGGAAAACTGAAAGTTCAGATTGATGGATACACAGCGGAAACTGTCCAACCTTTGCGCATGCTTGCAAGTTTGATGACTCATTATAATTGATGCATCGGTCCACGCGCCCACGGAGCGTCTGAAACAAGCAATCATTGGAAAAGATAAACGATTGAAACAAAGCGAAGCTATACCTGTAGAATGAAGCCGTCAACCATTTTGTCCAAGCGAAATTGCTCATTTGCTTCGAAAAAGCACGCCTTGAAACGAAATATTACTCTGAAAATGCCGACAAATTGAACACGCCTATGACCTGCGAGTTCTAGCTCAGCTCGAGGGAATTTAGCAAACGAAATCATATTGAAAGTATAACGTGTTTCCTAAGAACAACAAAGCACAGGCTTACTTAAAGCGCTACAAAACCTACTAATAGTAATTACCAGGAGAACAGACTAACAGGTGATGAAATGTCAATGAAGCCGTCAACCATTTTGTCCAAGCGAAATTGCTCATTTGCTTCGAAAAAGCACGCCTTGAAACGAAATATTACTCTGACCGTTCAACCACAACCGTTCCGCTAATGCCGACTTTGCGTAGCTGTGATATTGAACACGCCTATGACCTGCGAGTTCTAGCTCAGCTCGAGGGAATTTAGCAAACGAAATCATATTGAAAGTATAACGTGTTTCCTAAGAACAACAAAGCACAGGCTTACTTAAAGCGCTACAAAACCTAGGTGGACTAATAGTAATTACCAGGAGAACAGACTAACAGGTGATGAAATGTCATCAATAAAACCTTCAAAGTCTTGAGGTTCGAAATTTTAATCAAGCGATTTCAAAATGCTCAACGTCACTGCAAACGACATTGATTGTTATCACAAGTGTGTGCCGTATAATAACCGAAGCTGAGGCGAAAGGAATAAAGAGAGCACTTCCGCATATAAGGAAATCGCTGCAAGCCGACCTATAAGGGTTAGATACCCAATCTAAAGTCCGCCTCACGCCCTCCAAATGACCGTCATTATTCACCAAAGCCCGATTGACGAATGCGCATTGTGACCATTCAACGAATGAACGAAAGTGCCAAATAGAATCTGACTTTCGAATGCTTACTCTGATTTGTACTGTATTTCGCTTATCGATGTATGGGCTTATCGGATCTACCTGCAGGGTCTCAGTCTCTCGCTCTCTTTTTAATGTACCACTAACAACGTTTTAAAGAGGCATGCTAAGGTTCTACACGGTGGCGCTGAGAAAGATTAAGCCGACGTTATTTACGAATAGATAATCAAGTAACTTAACGTATCATTAAGTGATGATACAATGCCGTTGGGATTGCCTCTTTGGACAATACAGTGAAATTCTATTCTGTCAGTTCAGAAAATCCTAAAACTCGTTGATAACTGACCTACTACAGTGGAAGTTTAGATATTTACTCAAGATTTTTGATCTAGCATATATGTCTAAACTGACTTCGTATGCATCTTCCTTTGCAATACTCAAACAGATATGAGTATCGACATACCTAGTGAATGAGTTTTACGTCCAACCAAATCGTAGAATTTGTTAAGATTTTGTCTGATTCCGCTTTATATTTTCATACACCCGAACACTAAATGCTGTCCAATAAACTAAAAAAAAACCGTCATAGCATTTAGAAAACCAATTACAAATTGTAGTAATTAAAAAGGGTACTATTATAAAAACTAAAGCAACATTTGCTTAACTCGAGTCTCAAATAATTCCAGGATCAAGACAATCGATCATGGTCACCACTTATGTGTACGATTGTTGCCTCGGTGTCAAACAAAGTGAAACTTGTCACTGACCCAAACAATACAAGAACTGGTACCTGATATGAATGCAATGTTTCTCCTTAAACGTGGATCGTAAGCAACATATCGTACGTACCTTATCGTTCACTCCACACTCGTCAATTTCTGGCACGCGGGAGAGTTTGCGTTGGTAATATGGCAGGCGATTCCTATTATTCATCGGCTCCACGATCGATTCTTAAAATGTTGGGCATCAGTTTTAGCACGGATACATGGGGAGCAAAAGGAAAACGACTGGATTCATCCCAATATTTTACCTCTGAACCACGTCGCAGGGGCATCGAACGCCTTATGAGCGTAGTATCTTATGCGGGGGAAAACTGTCCCGCGCGAGTCCAAATCTCGTAACTGCCAGTATGCATTCCAAGCATCCTTGTCCTCGGCTTGACGCTGCTTAGTTAGGCTGCTTGACACCATGTCCCAGCCACTGGGGAAAACAACAGCAATCAGAGAAGAAAATCAAGCCTACTGAAATATTTCTTGTGATAACGACACAGAAAATAACAAAACTGCAGTGTGAATGAAGCATTCATTAATAACAGCCTAGAGACAACAAGGAAAATTTCTTCCTAACAATAATGTATATAACAACGGTTTAATTTCTGCAACGATAAAGAAACAGCGAGCTCAAGGGATCCATCTTTATTGATCCATCTCCATTTTTTCATCTCCTATCATGGGAAATCCTTTGGATTTGCGAATCTCATTCTCGACGTAATTCGGCATATCGCCTTCCAAAACGTATTCTGACCACTTGATAATATTGTAAATTGTGGTCACCTGAAAGATGAGCAACTATTCCGAAAACGGTGATTCTTCAAAAGACTAGCGTACGCAAATTAACTAAACAGAAACGTATACCGCTCACATCACGACATAGAGAACCCTTCAACCATACTCGTCCATTCAGTCCAACAGTGATTTCAAACTTATATTCCTTTCCCAGAATTTTCAACAACTCAGAATTGCAAGAAAGAAGTCGTCGTGCGAGGTTACAGGATATCTGAAATTGATGCCATTTAAGAAATTTCAACGGAATGCCGATAACCAACGCCACCGATCACTGAAAAACGACTAAAAAGTGTAAGAGCGATGCTTCGCGAGTATGCAGGTGAAAACTCTCCCGCTATGAAGAATACAAGAACTATTCAATTGCGCTATTTCGATAACATGGAAGTGACCCGGCTCAAGCCATGATCTGGTTCCGATAGGATTGAGATTTTGAAGAAATTAGGCATGAGTTTCCAACAATTCATAAACTGTCTCGAAGCAAAGCGATTGAAAAGTTAATATTTTCATATCGGAAAGAGCGGGTACCATTAGGCTAAGAGCCAATACCCAAAATCACAATGATTCTCCCGAGCAGATTTTCCTTGACATGTTCGAAAATATACGGCGAGAGTGGGACGGTACCAGAGTTCCAGCCAAATGTTGGCAGATTGGCTGATGTAGGAAAAATGTCACAATCACGAAGTAAGGAAGCGGCGCAGAAGGCCCTGATGCGACTAACATTAACGGTAGATTCCGTAGCTTATTGGGACAGACAGCTAAAGATGAAACGTGGATTAAATAAACCAAATATGGAAATGTTTAAACGATATGTCAGACCAATATAACTGGAATTTCTATGCGAACATACTGGTTACTATAGTTCGGACCGAATCGAATAATTTCGAACGAATGTTCGAATGAAATTCGAATATTCGAATATTCGTTATTCGAATATTCGGAATTTTGGAAAATCGAATTTATTCGTTCATTCGTTCATTCGAAATTTTAGAAATCGAATTTATTCGTTCATTCGTTCATTCGAAATTTTAGAAATCGAATATATTCGTTTATTCGTTCATTTGAAATTTGAAAAATCGAATATATTCGTTTATTCGTTCATTCGAAACTTTCAAAATCGAATATATTCGTTTATTCCCAAGAATTTCTTTCCAGATCAACGATCGTAACTTTCCAGATACTTGAATTTCCCAAGAATTGACTCTGACGTCCAGATCAATTTTTCTGACTCGTTCCGCTCAAAATTTGTTTGGGTGAATCAGCTAGGGTACTCATCACGACTTCACGATTCTAACCATTGTTTCCTCTGCTGGTAGCGAGTGATCACGCTAGGTTTGGTTAGTCCAGTGCTGAAGTATTTTGAAAGGGCTCCAAATTTCCAACTTATATGTAAGCTTCATGATCCAATCAACTCTCGTGAGCGAAATAGGTGTGATACCGACGATATTTAGCAGCCATCATATCATCAGCCTCTTATTTAATAGGTTGGAATCTTAAAATGAACGCAAGATTTATGCTCTTCACTATATACAAGCGAAGGCCAGAAGTAGTGTCCAGATGTCGATACGAATTCAAATGAGACCGGTTGGTTGTGGGTTTCATCACTGTTCTGAAGTGAAAGGGTTTTTTGTTCGTTGGCTCTCTTGAAGTGGAATAGCAGCATTATAGTAAATTCTGTACCCCACTTTTTTCGTTAAAAATAGGTCTATAGGGGGTAATGGCCTATGAGAAGAACGAATCTGATACCCGTAGCCGATTACCCCCTATAGGCCTATGTTTAACGAAAAAAAGGGGTACAAAATTTACCATAGTGCCGGAATAGCTCTGTTTTTCTGTCTTTTCGCTGTCCGAATCGAATAATTTTGAACGAATGTTCGAATGAAATTCGAAAATTCGAATATTCGTTATTCGAATATTCGGAATTTTGGAAAATCGAATTTATTCGTTCATTCGTTCATTCGAAATTTTGGAAAATCGAATTTATTCGTTCATTCGTTCATTCGAAATTTTATGAAATCGAATTTATTCGTTCATTCGTTCATTCGAAATTTGAAAAATCGAATATATTCGTTTATTCGTTCATTCGAAAAAATTTCCCAAGGACAAGACTATACTGGTTACCTTGAACAAGAACCCGCCGGATAGTACACCTAGTCCTCGAGCCCTTGAGACAGCGTCAGTACATGTTAGTTCGACATCAGTATGAGCAAATTCATCGCTAACCTGAAATGCTGAACCAAATGAGAAGATCCACTGAAAATATAATGCGACTACAAGTCTGCATCTTTGGGCTTAACGTATTGCCTCCTCGCCTCCTTCCACTCTTGCATTCACACCTTTTTTATTAACGAGAGAAAATACTCAACAATCTCCACACAGAGCTTGAAATCTACTCATTCATTTCACTGATCACATGGTACAGATCTCCATAATACTATATATAATCTTAGGATGACTACAGATGAATCGCCTCGACTGAAAATCAAATTTCAACTACATTTTTAGGCATGATATTCGTTCGATATTCATAATGTTGTATATCATTTTAGAGCTTAGTAAATGGTCTTTCGACTTTCGTTTTTTTTTATTTGTTAAAAGTTTCATGTTCCGATAACTTACGATCAATTTTTCAAGAAGCTCGTCAAAAAAAGCAGATTCATGTCATTTTGCTTCATGGGTTCCAACTTGCACAGAAAGTTGCAAAGGCTCATGAAAATATTGCTAAAGCATGGGGACTGGATGTTTCTCTAACCCGCAATACTCAGTTTGGTTCCAAAAATTCTGAACCGAAGTCACAGACCTCGGAGGTTAACCACGTCGAAGTCGGATCTCCGAACCTGCGGACCATTTCCTAGAGTGAATGGTGAAGAAAAATCCATGGAAAACCATTCGTAAGCAAGCGGAAGGATCTACAGTGTTATCCAACCGTTCTCCAACACTTGAAAAAAACCAGGAAACGAGTAGAAAATGGATCAGTGGTTACCCTATGAGCTCAGCGTTCAACAAATGTCCGAGCGCTACCAGATCTAATCGGCGCTGTTGCTATTCAACGAGAACGGGTCTTTTCTTGTTCGAATTGCTACCTGCGATGTAAAACGGATGCTGACAGAAACTTCCTACACACCACACAGTGATTTAGCAAAAGTGAGCTCTCAAACTTTTTCCGAAGTCGAAAAGGCACGGAAAGAAGAAGATATTGTTATCGTTCGGTGGAATTCCGTACGAGTTTTAAATCATGAGCCTATGAAACCGGGTTAAGCGAGCAACGTGGATCCTTATCGTTACGAAATCGGCGAAATCTGAAAGAAGCTAGTATGTCTGAATGCAGGTGTGGTCGACAGAAAGAGCTCAGTCGGATTTCACGGTGACGCTCGACCTCACGTCCGAAAACCGCTCCAGAAGTTGGACGACCGCAACTGTGAAACGCCAAAGAACAAAGAATATAAAAAAGGCTCATCCGCCGCACTCACGATACCTGTCGCCAAAGAATAATCATACCTCCAGCCACCTCAACAACTTCGTCAACATCACGGCTCACAAGTCAGACAAATGCCAAAACTGACTTCAACGAATTCATTGCTTCCAGAGATCCAGGGGCCGTATGCTCGTCTCTCGCGAGCGCTCAGAGAGAGGAGAGACGAGCATACGGCCCCAGATTCTTATCGCTACTGCATTTATCGGTACTATTGTACTTTTGGGGCCCACTTTTTTCGTTTAAAATAGGCCTATTGAGGGTAATCGATCATGAGAAGAACGATTCTGATACTCGTTAAGTGCGGAAATGCCTTATAAGCCCGTTATCCTAGGTTTTAGTGTCGAGGAAACCTGCGGCGGCGGGAGACGCAGACAGTGCACTCTCTTCCCCTGCACATTTCGAAGTGCTTCCACTGCTGAGTCCGCGTTCAGATCGCTCCGACTGGTCGGAGAGTTTCCAGTGGAGGCTCGGACAACACCCAGACAGTAGTGCCATGGTACTATTTGGGGACGAGGACGAATTCTAAGTCAACCGCGCCGAGATAACCCTTGGTAGTGTTGTCCGAGCCTCCACTGGAAACTCTCCGACCAGTCGCAGAGGAACGCATCGATAGGTCACTAGTGGCTGAACAATTTTGGAGCGCGTATTGTCACGTGGACAGCCACTAGTGACAAATTGATAGCGCGGTCGCAGAGAGCTGAACGTGGACTCAGCAGTGGAAGCACTTCGAAATGTGCAGGGGAGAGAAGTGCACTGTCTGCGTCTCCCGCCGCCGCGTGCTATCTCGCAGGTTTCCTCGACACTAAAACCCAAGATAACGGGCTTATGAGGCATTTCCGCACTTAGCGAGTATCAGACTCGTTCTTCTCATGGTCGATTACCCCCAATAGGCCTATTTTGAACGAAAAAAAAGTGGGGTCCCAAAAGTACAATAGTACCCATTTATCATTTTCCACATTATTGGCTAATATGTGACGATTGTTGCCAAATGGTGTTTATTTTGTCGAAAAATGTTTCGTTTGAGATGAGTTATGGGCTTATTGAATTTCCGCGTCAAAATAAGGAAATTTATTCGTGAACAACCTAATAGTAATGAAACCACAAAAAATATTAATAAAATCACCTGGGCATAGACAACATCGCCAATTTTGAGGTCCGGCCGATTACGCTTTGTAGCCCCTTCAAAAGACAAAAACGAAACCTGAAAAATAAACATTGCTAATGCACGAATAAGTTCTAATGCCAATGTTGTCATCTTGAGAGCACATTTGAACTGCAAATCGTGGGCACTATTGTGCTTAATGTACCGCACTATATCTCGTTCGAAACACCTATTGGGGGTCTTCGGCTATGGGAAGAACGAATCTGATACTCGTTTAGTGCGGAAACGCTTAATAAGCCCGCTATGTTGAGCTGTATTCGCCAGAAGCCATGCGAAATAGTGCATGGCGGGTAGAGACGCAGGTTCTGACTCTACTCACGAGGCGTACTATTTCTCTTCTCTCTGGCCCAATGCGGGGCTTAGGCTTAGGTCCCTCCCTATGTCTACGGCTTAGGTCCCTCCCTAAGCCTAAGCCTAGGCCCCGCCTAAAAGATCAATTTCACATGTAAAGACTATAAATAGTGCGTCGTGAATAGAGTCAGAACCTGCGTCTCCTCCCGCCGCGCACTATTTCGCAGGGCTTTTGGCGATTAGAACTCAACATAGCGGGCTTATTAAGCATTCCCGCACTGAACGAGTATCAGATTCGTTCTTCTTATAGTCGAATACCCAAAACAGCTATGTTTTAAACGAGATTTTAGATATGCGACCCAAAACTTTCAAACGCTTTCTAAGGAAATTGGCTGTCTCTGAGTTACACTGAGTGTGCTCTTCCTGCTTTAAATTGGCTCCCACTTAACGCTGCGGCATTAGCATCATCTTTGATTATTTGATTATTGTTCCTTCTTTCCGACTCTGGAGGCATCGCTGAGTTGAGTTATGCTTATATGATTATTGTTGTTTTACCTCTGCTATAACACGTGTTTGGTATCGTTTCATGATGTTTTATTCAGTTTTATTCAAATGTACGGCTCATCTTCATCAGCTGAGCCCGCAAATAAATAAATAAATAAATAAAAATTTAGTGCGGTACATTAAGTACAAGAGTGCCCAATTGCGTAATCAATAAAATTGCCAATTGGAATTGCCTGATAAAACAAGGTTCAAAGGAATACGAACTGGTACAGCATTCAAGGCTGACAGCGAGATTTAATCATCGAACGAAAATATAATTTCTAACTGACCATGGCGTTCTCAGGAGTGCCGATGTCAAGCTTGTAAAAATCTCCAGCAGAACCCGCAACAATACCGATTACTCGGTCTCCCTTTTCTGCGACATACCTACAGTTGAAAACTTAACCATTGACGCCATTCCGATCAAATATTGATTTACACACAACCATACATGATGTACCTTCTCGAGTGAACACTAATCCAGCATTTGTCGCCTTCTTGTCGGAAAATACCAGGCTGTCGGGCAGTCAAAGTTTCTGTCGTCGGATCAGCAGCAATCCCATAACTGAATTGCGAAATATGAGGTGCCGAAGGAATGAATACTGCAAAGGTTGCAACGTATTGACCGCTACCAACAAATACTAAGCGAAGCGATGCGATTACCCTATGATTTTTGGCTGCTCTACCGGAATGCGGGTACCGAGCTCCTCCCCAGGAAGACAAACGAAGGACATAGATAGGATGTAACCACAGCGTTGACTCCTCTACCATGTACGCCAAGGAGTTCGAGGCTCGAGCAAAAAGTCGAGCAGACGTCCATTAGGGCGTGTGAGCCGTGACACAACACCCTGCGCTCGCCTCTCGAACGGTTCACGGCCTTTTTCACCCTTGCATACTATTAGGTTGGTTGGAAAGTCTTTTCAGGGTTTTGAGTTGTTTTTTTTTTGAACAGGAGTTATGTCAGGAGAGTAGGTAGAATGCGTCATCGTGTCTCAGCTCAGCTCCTCCAATTTCTCGCAGGTATCTTTAGCTACATGTGGGCTTGCGTTATAGCGTAGGAGGTGAACAGATGCTCGTCTCGGCCGTTTTTCTCGAATAGCTTCCGCTAACTTTTGAAGTTGGCCAGTGTTAGCGTTGGCGTTGATGCTCTTTTCTGTAGGGAGTAGCTCAAAATAGAGCATTCCTCTCCGATCTCAGAAGCAGCACAGATGAAGCTTGTTGAGGTGTAGGCCCAATCTTGCATGCGTTGGAGGGTCTTCTCCTCGAGAGACCCACACGGCACGGTGCCCATTAGAATCGTAGAAGATGCAACTCTCATGTCCGGTGAACAGATCTTCCCGAAACTCCGTCCTGTGTGGGCAAAGAGGGAGGCACTTGCAGATGGATACTCAAGTGTACCGCATGTCATCTGTCAAATGATGGGGATCCATCACGATTTTTCGGTACCCGGGGGCTCTTAGGCGTGTGACGACTGCCGATTGACACCCAAGTCTTCTCGCAAGACTACGAGTGTTAGATTCTGGATCCTCTTTGACAGCAGAGAGAACGGCGGAATCTTCTACTGTGTTAGGGCGTCCCGACCGAGGCTTGTCTTTGAAGATTGTCCCTCCTTCTGCAAAGCGAGCAAGCCAATTATGAACAGTGTGGGTGGTAGTGGTGCCTACCCCCAGGGCTCTATTGATACTGTTCGTTGTCGCCGTAGCTCCACTGCCACGGCGCCACTCATAGAAGACAATAGCACGAAGGTGCTCCTATGATACTCCCATTGTAATTAATCCTGGAAGCGCGAACTACTTTATATACCTATTGCAGATGAGCTTCGAGAATTATCTACGACCTCCACATGTCTGAACATGAATACCGTTAAAACTTGGAAGTTATGCTATTCGAAGGAAAACCCGGAAAAGCTCCGATCAACCTAATACCTATGCGGTGGTAGGATTGTCTTGAACCACTTAACATTTAATTTTTCTTTGTTTTCTTATTCAGCACACAATGCGTTTTATTCCATGGTGTAGTCACCAGTAGCCAGGTAGTATCACACCTGATGTGGTGGTGGGTGAGGGACGTTAGGTCTCCGTATCGGCTCGGCAAAGATGGTTCGTGGGTCCTGTGGATACAATTAGCAACGACTCGAACCGTGGCACCCTCCATCGTAGACTCCTGCTCGATGAGCCATGGTGACCCGATGATGGCTCTATCGCCAACGATGGTCCCCCAAGTCGACCAGATTATTAAGAAATCAGTGGTTAGTGGGAGAGGTTGTGAAAAGCAGTCTCAAATATTCGTTCCAGTGGAGAACCCAGCATGTTTCTGCCTAGAATTCAGAGCTCTATCCAATGCGCTCAATAAAAGCAGTCCCACAACATCCCCCAGGGCAACTTGAAATTCTCCTTTCGAATTGGGAGTTTAGTGAAGATAGATTGTGCAACATATTTCTAAGTTGATATTTCATAGGAAATGCAAATGCATGAACAGGGTATTCTAGGAAGGTATAAGTGGCCAACTGCTTATAGAAAAAATAATCACGAGCATCATAATATTCGCAGTTCTTTGAGTTTAAAATCTACGAGGAATGCGTTGTGATTATAATGGTCGACTTGGGGACCATCGTTGGCGATAGGACCATCATCGGATCACTCTTCCTCTCTGCTGAGGTGGCCATGGCTTGTCGAGCAGGATTCTACGGTGGCGGGTACAACGGTTCGAGTCGTCGCTAATTGTATCCTTAGGACCCGCAGACCACCTTTGCCGAGCCGACACGGGGACCTAACGTCCTCCCCCTTTGGTGCTCAGCCACGCTCTGCTTGTGGAACTGAGCAGGCTAGAAGCCAGAAGTCGGGTGAGGGACGTTTGTTCGCAATGTGGGCTCGACTAATCGTAAGGTAGGGCGCCAATTCCTGTGGATACAATGAGTGACGACTCGCCCAGCGACGCATCCACCGCAGTCGCTGCGTGAATGGCGTCTCCTCGTCGCTTCGTGGCGAAGGCTAACGAGCTGGCTATGACGATCCCTACGATAGTCCGGAGTTCGACCATTTCGGAGGCGTCCACCCTCGATTAATACCTCACAAAATGATTCGAGTAAGCACCCACAGGATTCGTAACCATGCGAAACCATACATTTTCTGAATCAAAATTTCGTCCTCTATTGAATGTGCTAGGCAACAACACTCTCTCAGTAGCCTTAGCGGCTGTAGTTCCTACACTTTTCTCTAAATCCATAGTAATGATCTAATTTTATACCACCAGACCTTCTCAAAAAGGCTACCATTTGTTGAAACAAAAACTTCAAAACTGAAAAGCTTCAAAGGCGTTATCAATTGATAAATGTAAGAGCAGTGGTAAAGGACGAAATGTGCGACATTTCTATGAATGTTTATATACAAATAAGTATACCAATAAATCATCAAGCTCAAATGGTTCTTCGAGTGACGTGCTTCGACATTTCTTCGGAACGTTTTGATCTCTCTATCATTCACTCGTCCCATTGGGGTCCCATTTATCATTTAATAGTCGTGTCCCGTATAAGGTCCCATGGCTACATCATGCCTTGCATTCCAGCTTTCCATAAATCATAGTTTCGCTTCAAAAAGGGAACTTGGCTTCCCATGAAGTCATTGCCTTCGTTTTTTCTTTCACGAATTATTATAAAGTTTCGTTAGTGTTACTGAAAGAGCGTTCCTTCCTTGCTCATTCGATAGTGGATAAAATTCTGATTCAGAAAATTTATGGGTTTCCATAGTTTCGGATCTAGTGAGTGTTTATTTCCTTTTGTGAAGTGTTTCATAAATCGAGGGCAGGCGCCTCCCGACTTGGTCGACCTCGGGGCCACTGTAGACGGTTGAGTCGTTGTAGTCAGCTCACCGTCGTCGCTTAGTCCTCGTCATGGAGCGACGAGTGGTCGCCATCGACTGCGATGGGCGCGTCGCTGGGCGAGTCGTCACTAAATCGATCCACAGGAACTGGTGCCCTCCTTTGGTCGAGCCGACATTGCGAACAAACGACAATCTCCCAAAGAGGTCGCTGGCTACGCCTATGATATCTTTGACTTTGGATATGCTTTTCTCAGCTAAAAAGCAACATGGCAGGAAATTAATTGATAGTGTTGGGGGACAATGTAGACGTAATAAGGTGATTATGAAATCCAGCTGCATTTCTTTAACCTTTTACTGGTCTTTTCATCTACATAGTTTCCTAAGGCACCACACAGAGGATGCACCTATATTGTACTCTCGGACGTTTTTCTCTGCTTCCTTGAGTTTTCAGAGCAGAACGGCTCAACTGGTGAAAGAGAGCAGGTGCCCACTGGGAGTAGCTTGTCATACAGCATTTCCTTCGTCTGCTAGAAGCAGCACTGTAGAACCTTCTTGATGTGTATGCCCAACTCCGGTTCCGTAAAAGCGCTTCTGTTAAGGGAAATCGATCAACACCGTGCGATTCGCATTTGAGAGGGTCCGTCCTCTCACATTTACTAAGCGCTCTTCGAAACCACGTCTCGAAAGAATGGAGAAAGGTACACTGACCAATGGATACCTGGGTGAACGAAGTGCTGTCGGTCAGGACGCTCGAGCTTCGTCCACTCAGTATTTCTCTGCAGCGAGGGCTTGGCGCCGACTGGTAACTGTAGGATTCGTACGTGCTGGCCTCGCTGTAATACTGCGGCTGCTTATTTCTGGATCCGATTTGACAGCTTCGAGAACGGGAGAATATTGTACTGTAGGCAGTCGTCCCATCTAACAATAAGGCTTGTTTTCGAAGCCGGAGTCTCAGGCTATAAAACGAGATAACCAGAGTACGACGGTACTGAAGTATATGGTATCTTCTCCGAATACAGCGTTGATGCTGCGAACAGGTGTCACCGCTCCTGTGCCGCGTCACGTGAAAGATGAGAGTCCAAAGATGCTCTTGCGGAACTGGTCTCGTAATTAAAGTTAATGAGAGCTGTTTGGCAATTTATACTCATCGTAACGATGTTCATCGAATGACTAACAACTACCACATGTTAGGTTATGGATACTATTCAAAGTTGAAAGTTCTCAAACTCCGAGGCAGAGTAGTCGAAATTTTCTGGGTGAGGGACGTTCTGCACGAACCCTAATTGCCAACTCATGGCGCGCGCGAGGTGATGATACCTGCGGACCATTGGCGAGTTCACCGCGTGCACCTGCACCAGGTCCTCGGCCCACGCGATCTTGGCCCGTCCGAGTTCCTCGCTAAGACGATGGTGACCTGACGGACGAGAGGAGTCGCTAGATCGACCAGATCGGCAGCGAGAGCTATCGCTCACCGATTCATAGGGCGCGTAAGGCACTGTAAGGAATCAAACATGCACTACACCTACAAGTGCCTATATCAGAATTTCGAGCTCTATTCAATGAGCTCAATCGCATTTGGGGAGAACCGTCGAGAACATTATCTGTGCGTAAGTTGCATGAAAAACCACCGACAAAATTCTATTTTTGAGTGATGTGATGCAGAAAACTTTATAACCGTGCAGTGTGTTGAAGAATCTGCTAGGATGTGACCACCCCGATTTGGCCACACTTAGCAACTTTCCAAACCTGAAAGCAAACTGCACGTTACAACGGAAAATATCGGTAAAGATTTCCAGAACATCAATTCCATAGAAACATGTTAGTTCCCCTAATTTGGTTCCAGAACCCTGATGATATGAAGCGTCTTAGAAAGCGTGATGCTAAGAGAAGACTAAAGGAGGATAGAGAAGTAACGAAGTATTGTATAAATTACGAACTGTATAGTTTTTTGGATAGTATTACTTTATAGATTTGAGGTCGATACTATGGAAGAGGGGTTAGCACGAGAGAAGTAACGGTATTTTGTACCAAGATATCCAGGCACGCGTCACAGGGCGAGCAATATGAACTGGATATCGCTATTATTTCCTCATTCGATTGCAGTTGTTTGATAAAATAAATATCCTAATTGAAACCCATATGTAATTTTGGCACAGAATTGTGTTCTCGACAGTTTTCCCCCTATGCGATTGAGCTCACTGAATAGAGCTCGAAATTCTGATATAGGCACGTGTAGGTGTAGTGCATGTTTGATTCCTTACAGTGCCTTACGCGCCCTATAAATCGATGAGCGATAGCTCTCGCTGTCGATCTGGTCGAGCTGGTGACTGCTCTCGTCCGTCGGGTCACCATCGCCTTAGCGAGGAACTCGGACGCGGCCAAGATCGCGTGGGCCGAGGACCAGGGTGGTGCACGCGGTGAACTCGCCAATGGTCCGCAGGTACTATCACCTCGCGCGCGCCATGAGTTGGCAATTAGGATTCCGTGCAGAACGTCCCCTCCCAAATTTTCTTACCACTCTATATTTCTAGGTCTAAACTTCAATGTAAAAGGAAACACAGTTACATTTGAAGTCTGCAAATTCAATGCGGGTGGAGGTGCAGTCACTAGTAATGTTGTACTTACTTTACCTAGAGGAGTCACAGAGACGACAAATTATTCTCAAATGTTTTTTTTTCAAATTACCCATAGACATAAATCCCAACAGGTTTTTATGGAAAATATGTCCTCGAGGATTTTCTTCAAGGTATTAAGCATAATCGGGTGAGGGATGTTAGGTACCCGTGCCGGCTCGACAAAGGTGGTCCGTGGGCTCTATGGATACAATTAGCGACGACTCCTTACGAAGCGTGGCACCCTCCGTCGTTGACTTCTGATCGACGAGCCATGGTGGCCTCACCAGAGAGGCAGAGTGACCCAATAACGGCCCTATCGCCAAAGATGATCCACCGAGTCTACTAAATTCTCAGGTAATCAATGGCTTATCTAGAGAGGTTGTGAGAGGCAGCCTCGAAATTTCGTCCCAGTGGAGAACCCGGGATGTTTCTGCTCAGAATTTCGTGTTCTATCTAGCGAGATTGATAGTAATCTTCTCACAATGACCCTCGGGCACGAAATTTTCGACTTTCATATTTTTCTTTCGAAACTGGTGTCTAGTGTGGATAGATTGTGTCACAAATTCCTAGGTTGAAATTTCGTAGGAAATTGAAGTATATTTCGTAGGAAATCCAAGTATATCCGTGAAAATTTCTCCTTACGCGGTCTTACACTCATACTTTCAGAGGAAAAAAAACAGCACATATGATTTCACAATGGGCGCATCCTTCTCAAACTCAACAATTTTCTCCATCCGTAAACAGAAGTACCAATCTATGAGAAAGAAGAAAATGATGATGCTCATAACTCGTAATGACAGGATGAAAATTTATGGTTCCAATCGTGCCATAGTACTTTATCTCAAATGATGAATAAATCCGCAAAAAGAATTGTCCTAGAAAGAGCCGAAGATTCTGGAACGTTCGCGAGTGTTTTTTTATAACCACAACGCTCGAAGATTTCAAACTCGAAACAAACTACGAATAATATTATGCACGTCATTATTTTTCTGTAATTAGTTGGTCACTTATGCTTGCCGAAAATCTCCTGTTCATGCCTCTGCATTTTCTATGAAATACCAACCTATAAATTTGTTACACAATATACCTTCACTAAACTCCCTAGTCGAAAAAATTTTAATATCAAAATTTCGTGCCCTGAGGAATGTTGTGGGAATATTTGGTGCTATGTGGGTTGGGGTGCAAGGTGCTGGTCTGTAATATTGCGTCGACTCTATGCTGGTGAACATGTTAAGGTGTGAATAATTCTGAAGAGTTTACATGTCAAGCATGACAAAAACAGACGAGTTGATCGTAAACAATGGCAGATATAGCAATGATAACACGTTAAAGTTGACGCAAAGTTGCGGACCACCACCCTGCACCCCCCAACCCACATAGCGCCGAATATTTTTATTGAGCGCGTTGGATAGAGCTCGGAATTCTGAGCAGAAATATGCTTGGGTATGCACTGGAATAAAACTTGGAGGCTGCTTCTCGCAACCCTTTTTATTAAGCCACTGATTACCTAACAATCTGGTCGACTTGGTGGACCATCTTTGGCGATAGGGCCGTCATTGGGTCACCCTGCCTCTCTGGTGAGGCCACCATGGCTCGTCGATCAGGAGTGGAGGGTGCCACGGTTCGAGTCGTCGCCAATTCTATCCACAAGGCCCACGGACCACTTTTGCCGAGCCTACTCGGGGACCTAACGTCCCACCCCCCCCCCAGCATAATCTTGTCCAACCTTCGTTAACACGTTGACGACAGCGCCTTTTTCGCGTGTCTGGCGCGTGGGACCAACCGATTTTCTAGCGCGCCGAGGCTGTGGCATGATGCTGGTATACGGCGATTTTTTTTTCAAAATGGAAGTGAATAGTAAATCCTGAAGACTACATATACAGTCCTGTAATATCGGGGATTGTGACTATTACTTTTTTTGCAACGAAAATAGAAAAATGATAGCTGGAAGCTTTTAGAATTTCCGTTTTCCCTATCCAGGTGAAAAGGAAATTGTTATTAGTTTATTGTTCATTATTTGTTTATTCTAATAATCAATATTTGTTTGTATTTATGTGTTTGTTTCAGTAAACAGTATTTGTTTGCATTTATTTGTTTCTTGCAATGACCATTATTTGTTTTTGCTTGTAAAGAAAACTAGTGCACAATCAAAAATTCCAGTAAATCAGAAGCTAAGAATTGTTTTTACAGACCACGATGTTTAGAATGATTTCTAATCATGAGGTATTTGGTGGCCAGACAAATATTTCTCAAAAAATCGGGATAAGTCAGAAAAATAAATTTCAAAACTGTGACGCAGCATTGCGTCACACGGTCCCACGCGGCCTAATACGTGTGACGCAGCATATGTGTCACACGGTCGTCAATGTGTTAATGGAATTACTTGGGGTGACGATTCATGAGTTTGCCTGCACTTCAATATTCGACCGGCTTCTCCCGTATTGCTAACTAGGGCAGTTCATCTGAAATCATCGACTTGGCTGAATTATGGTCTAGCGGGCATGTTGCGCATGCTGATCACGAATTTCATGTGTTTTTCAAGCTTCGGCTGAGTGTCACCCTTACTGTCAACTAGGCTGATTAAATCAGAACCACTTATTTGGCTTTATGTGCCTTGGTCATTCGCATCATCGTCACAGCCGCCATTCCTCTTGAAGACGTTTCAGTCAGATCAGCGATCTTGATCCCATTAGCTACCCGTGAACATCTCTTATCCAAATTCGAATTGAATTCGAAAAAGCCCAAACGAGAGCTTTCGTAACCAGCAATTGGAGATGTTCTTTCTCGACAAGGTTTCAACCAAATCTATGGTCTCGACTCTATTTTCTTTACGTACCACTACCTAAGAACCTGTACCTGTGATCAGACGAGGCTGTAGGAAGACATTTCCAGATCGTTATCAGCACTCTACCAGTGATCTCAACAAAACTTGGGCAAAAGTGACTGGAAGGTATTCATTCACTGAAGCTCAAAAGCTCTGATGGTGGGGTAATGCCAATTTTCAATATGCACTGAAATGCAACATCGATATTGACTTCCTAAGACATTGGAACCACTTCGAAGCCATTTTCTCCATCTAACTCCTTCGCTTTTGAAAATGATGTAAAGTGATGACTGACAGTTATTCCCTTGCGTTCTGCTCGTTATGTTTCCCTAACCCTTTTCTACATTTTCGTTGGCGTTTCTTTAGGTGAATTTATGGCATAACCAATTGAGTGAAATACTTTTTCTGACACATTTCATGGAAATCTTCATTCGTTTTCTTGCGACCATTCAATTTCTTGCATTATTTACGAACTAGGCGAAGCTGAATGCTGAGAAAGAGTCAAACCACGATTAAACGCGTACACAAGACTCTGCGAGACTTTAGTTTGGCTTGAGCTAACGGTTCTTCAACGTCCTTCCTTTATCGAAGGTTCTGCGGCTAAATCGCTCTCTGTATGTTCAGTAAAGAGTACCATTTACCGATGAATGCGCGTATGGGTTCACTTTGCGAAATCGCCGGTGTGCAGTTGTGAAGTTCAGTCTCAGGACTTTGTGCAAGCGCCTTTAGAACCCAACTTGACAGTACAATCTCTGATATGCATGATCAAAACGAAACATATTACAGCCAGTGCGGACCCTCTGTATCCGTGTTTGTCGAATCAACAAAAGAATATATATATATATAGCATAAAATCGAGAAAGCCTAACATAGGCTAACAACGATACAGCGGAGACAGAATCAAGGGTAGCAGAGGATCATGTCAATAAACATCCATTGTGAAGAAAACATCTAGGACTTACTAATTATTACGCGTAACCAATTAGGAGATCTGCTCTGCCGAAAGCAATGATAATCAAGAAACATGAAGGCGAATGCATACACTACACTGACGATACGTAAACCAACAAGGTCAGTACGTAAGTTGTAGAAGTTAAATGGATTTGTCAAATATAATTGCGCGTTAAGTTATTTTACCTCTCCAGCATCTTATGATACTGAATCATTGGTTGAAAGTGGAGCAAATCTATAGAAAATTCCGCTGACAAAATAATTCGACAGAAACCTGTACCACAACATCGCAATGAGGTTTTTATACTTAAATTTTTTTTAGCTTCAACAACTCTCAGCCATCGAACACTACTGAAAACTAAGAATAGAGGAATATGGAACGTAAATCAGCTACGTTACCTTGTTCTGGCAACATGACCTGATAGGGGCTAGAAAAACGATACGTCCGGATATTTTTTCGAAATCTCCATCGTGAACGGATGAGGTTGCATGAGATTGAACGTCTCTATAGTGCAGAGCGTCTCACGTTTAAAAGCAGCTACTTTCTGGAACAAATCTGTTGCCGTTCAAGTTTTTTCGGGAAAAGAATTCAAAGCAAAGGAAGAGCATCGGTAGCTTCTGAGGTATCGTATACTTGGCAGTTGGCAGTGTCGGATTTTCTTAGTAGTGACGAAACACAACTGCTAATTACGAACCGTGATCTTGATAGTTCGGAAAACGCGGCGTGTTTGTGGCAAAAACCCGGTTTAATTAAAGTCATGGTTACCAAAACCACCGCTATTGTTAATGAATCCGGGTTAGATGAAACTACTGCAATCTATAACATCTACGGCATTTGAATTCAAAGCAGCATCCATTGAAGCTTGTTACTGAATGTGTCATACCTGAACGTTGCCTATCCTAAGCAGAATTTCGGCAAATCGCGAAGCACTTTCGGACGAGTCTCTCAGCTTAGCATCCAAATGCCGTCGCAGAGAGTCGAGAAGCCGTCGACGTTTGGCAGCTATTAGGTGCTGCGCAGTTTCCGATAAAGAAAGACACTCTGTAATGTACCCGATAAAACGTCGAAAAGCAAAGCATCGCAAAGGCCGCTTACCTGGGTCATAAAACAAAATGGATTGAAGCAGTAGGTATTCAATCTTGGTCATTTTCATTCGTCGTATGGGAACCAAAATGTTGTTGATCACGGCAACCACAGTTGGGATCAGCCCACTGCGCTCCTTCAATGTGTTAACGGACGGACTTCGGAAACTACAACGAACTCTTTCAATTGTTAAGAACAGCGGGTAAATTGGGAAAATACAATGCATTCACAAAGCACTTACCCACTGAGACCATCTGGGAAAACAATACGGTCGGTGTACTTCTCAGGTGTGTTGAACGCTTCGGCCAACACAAGATTCGAGAATGACGAGTGAACGATTAACCGCATTTGGTCGTCGAGTGCAAGGCGGCTGAACATCTGAAACAATCGACTGCAAGATATGCCATCACTATCTGCATTCATGCTTCGAAAACACTTTAAGAAGACTCCCAAGATTTTTATTTGAAAATTCACTGGAGGTACTAATGCAAGGAGCACCGGATAGGAAGAACGTACCTCGAACGATTTCGCCCATTCGACTAGAACAGATAAAATCTTGGCACGCCAATAGGAGAAATTTGTCGACATTCCAACGGGCATCGGGTTAACGGCATACTGAAAGTAGGTAAGTTTTCGGGTGAGGGACGTTCTGCACGGAACGCTAATTGCCAACTCATGGCGCGCGCAAGATGATAGTACCTGCGGACCATTGGCGAGTTCACCGCGTGCACCACCCTGGTCCTCGGCCCACGCGATCTTGGCCGCGTCCGAGTTCCTCGCTAAGGCGATGGTGACCCGACGGACGAGAGCAGTCACCAGCTCGACCAGATCGGCTGCGAGAGCTATCGCTCACCGATGCAGAAGCGCGTAAGGCACTGTAGGCACTCGAACAAGCACAACACATACACGTGTCTATGTCAAAATTTCGGGCCCTATTCAATGGGCTCACTCGCATTTGGGAAAAACTATTGAGAACATGATTCTGTGCCGAAATTGCATAAGGGTTTCAATTAGGATATTTATTTTATCAAATAATTGGAATCGAATTGAGAAATAATGGCGATGTTCAGTTCATACTGCGTGTCCTGTGACGTGCCTGCACATTTTGACACAAAATACCGGCACTTCTCTCGAGCTAATCCCTGTTCCGTAGTAACCAACAGCAAATCTATGAAACAATATTATTCCAAAAAAACTACAGTTTGTAATTCATACGATACCTCGATACTTATCTATCGACCTCTAGTCTTCTCTCAGCATCACGCCTTTTGAGACGCTTCATTTCATCGGGATTCTGAAACCAAATTAGGGGGCTAAATAGTTGCTATGAAGTTCATGTTCTACAAGTCTTTACCGTCATTTTCCGCTCGTGTAGTTTGCTTTCAGGTTAAGAACTATCAGGAGTTCAATAAGAGTTTTTCTTTATTCAGTATTTGACATAATGAACATCATACATCTGTATAAAATTTTAGTTCAGAGTTGTGTCGCCGTCGACCCCCAAAAAATAGATTTTTGTCATGTTTTTCATGCAATTGTGGCACTGAATCGTGTTCTCGATAGTTTTCCCCAAATGCGAGTGAGCCCATTAAATAGGGCTCGAAATTCTGATATAATCATGTGTAGGTGCTGTGCATGTTCGACTCCTTACACTGCCTTACGCGCCCTCTGCATCGGCGAGCGATAGCTATCGCTGCCGATCTGGTCGATCTGGTGACTCCTCTCGGCCGTCGGGTCACCATCGCCTAACGAGCAGCTCGGCCACGGCCAAGATCGCGGGCGGCTGGGGCCAGGATGCACATGCACTCGGTGAACTCGCCAATGGTCCACAGGTACTATCACCTTGCGCGCGCCATGAGTTGGCAATTAGCGTTCCGTGCAGAACGTCAGATGTTGCATGTTTGAATATTCAGTGCCTCAATGACTCAGCGTTGCATCACAGACGTCAGCCTACCTTTGGATTGGAAACGGTTCCATCAATCTCATAGTATCCGACACCTTTTGATTTGGGTGTGAACCTAGGCCCTGGTGGCCACTTGGAAAAAGCTCAGAAAACGATTATATTAGGTTGTCGATAAAGTTTCGAGCCACTTTTGCAAAATTTCCAAATTCATTTCCCTTGTTTATTTTCCTCGACATCCAACATATTTATGAATCATTACTATCAGCAACATCTTGTTATTTACCACATAAATTTTCAACTCTCCTTCTGCAGAATTTCTGAAGTTTTGATAGAAAGAATTCATCAAGCCACGTTTGAGGTGCTCTCACTCATCGAGCTGGTTCTCTAGTAACTGAATGGGGAACGAATGGAGCAAATATTATTTTGTTGGGGCAAGGTTCGACGAATGTCCTGGATAGGTCAGAGTTCGCCATCGGAGATTTTGAAAAATTTTCCAAGTTTCCTTTTCAATACGTGAATGCGCATCATTGTGACTGAAGAAGATTTTGCCATGTATTTAACGAACGGCTGCTCCGCCGCCATCGAAGTGACCACATTAGACATCATTGGTGACAGTAGCATCTGTAGGTAGCAGCCTCTAGCGAATGCTTCATTTGCAGTTCAAGTGCACACCGATCATATCCCATTTCGGGTGCAGTTGCGGATTTTGAAATTCTCGCTGGTTTGTAGCAAGTGAGTAGCAGGAGATTTGGCATGTGATTGGTGTACACTACCTACTCTTCGACGCCACTAACCAAATTGCCGGGCGAATGGAAATTCCTTCGGAAAGTTTCGATGGTCGCGCATGCACCCGTCTCCAGCTGTAAATGATGGCCGCTAAAGCATGCCGCAACTATGTGCCCTACCTCCTTGTCTTTCTAAAGCCTCGGAGACCCACAGCTTGTGAAGGTATATGGCACTCGAGTTCCTCTACCAACTCACGGTACTACGCCGGCCATCCTCTAAAGCCGGCTCCAGAAGGTCCAATAATTCCACAGCAATCGCCCTCCCCGACTACCGTTGTTCCTTGAAGCCAAAATGGTCCATTTTGAACATACGAAACCAAACTTTTGCAACGTCAACAAAGTCAATTGAAGGACCTATCATAATTCATAAGCCATTAACTGAGCTTCCATCAATGCGTTGTTTTATGAGCAAGTAAAGAAAAGACAGTTCAAGATACGTGCAATCAATATCGATTTTCTCTGCAATGCCTGTAGTGCTGAACCACGATAACTGTAACATATGTAGCGCATAAATCATCCTATATAAGGGTTATGGAGGTGAGGACCCGGAACTCGCTTTAAAATTTTGGTGAGCGGTCAAAATGAGTGGCTCGAAACTTTGTCGACAACCTAATAATAGAGTCAGCGAACTGATATCGAAGGGAGGTGCATCTATAGGAAGCGGCAAAAGTCATTCAACACAGATACTTGACCATCTAAACGGCAGATCTCAGACAAATTAGATGAAATTTATAACATTTATTGCCTTTGACTACACACATATAATAAAGCATCTAAGTTCCGAAATGACCTCCTTTCGCACGAATACAGGCTCAAGTCTCTTGGGAAATGCGTCTACGCCGGCACGCACGACATCTTCATCTATTTCCTCCCAGGCTTTCTTCAAGGCTTCTTTAAGAGAATCATCGCTCGCGTGGGATGTTGCACAGGCTTTGCTTTTCAATATGGACCAGATTGAATAATCCATCGGATTAAGGTCTGGGCTATTCGGTGGCCACTCCTCTGCTGAGATGAAATCAGGAAAATTGTCGGCGCACCACTTCTGTACGACTTCGACACTATGAGCAGGTGCATATTCCTGCTGATAGGTCCAAGTGGTGATTTCGAAGTGTTAACAAGCCCATAGAAGCATTTCCTTCTTCAAAACGTATTCCAGGACTTGTGGCTGTCGATTTTCCCGGACGCGTCGGTGAACCTGCGTGCCGCCGTAGACTCGTTCCTCAAGAGGCTTAGGGCCTGTATTCGTGCGAAAGAAGGTCATTTCGAAAATTAGTTGTTTTTTATATGTGTGTGATCAACGGCAATAAGTGCTATAAATTTCATCTCATTCTGCCGCACCCTGTAGATCGAAGAATCATTTCCGAGCAAAATCTTCCTTTATCTGGAACTGTGGATGAAATTCTCAGATTTCTGGAAGATATGCTGTAGATGCGAAAGCTAACAGCGTTTTGAATTTCTTAATTTCTTCGAAATAAACCCTCTGTCAGTCCTTATTCGATTTATCACTCCGTTGCTCTTAAAGTGCTCACCACTACATTCATTTACCTTTTCGACATCATCGAAAGCATTGTAGCCGCTGCCCAACGCTTCTCGAAGCGATGTGTGAATCGGCATCACAGATGATGACAACAATATTTGGTACCTGAAAAGCACCTTTATGATGACTGATGAAAAACAGAAAACGAAAACAGGCGTACTGAAGAGGCATCCACAGAATTATTTTTAGATTTCCAGAGAAGGAAGCGTCCTTCGTCAATTCGGACATTTCGCACAGGCGTGCGATGAACGTGCTTCTAAGCTGCCAGAGAGATCCGAAAATACACACTGGAGGATTCTCAAGTTCTCTCTTCTTGAAACCTCGGCATGATGTTATAATTTTCGTGTGCTGCTGTGCCGAACGAGGTTAGTAGGTGGACCAGATTTTATTAGTGGCCTCTAATAAAATCTGGTCCACCTACTAACCTTGTTCGGCATAGAAGCACACGAAAATTATAACACACTGGAGGTATTTGAGGTGTGAATACGGCGAGCTGGGCAGCAGAAGTGCATGCGCGATGATGTCATCTTGGACTGCGGATCAGACTTTGAGCTACTACCCACAACAATGAACCGCTATCTTCCTATCCCCTGCCTAGAATCTCAAATTCGCTTTTTTGAACCTCAGCTTAATGAAGCTAGTCGTTCTATCTTACTCTTCCACCATTCGTTGCCGTTAGGTAGAATACTCCTTAAGGGCTCGGCACACTTTTTGGAGCGGCGAGCGGTGGCGGCAGCGGCAATGATGAAAGATAGGGGAGTATCGATCCAGCGGCGTCGGCGGCGTCCTCGCCGCGATGCTGCCCGAGGGGGGGGGGCGCATACTTCGGCGGCGGCGGTGGCAGCAGCGACATCGCCGACGACGCCGCTGCCGCCGGCACCACGGAGGAAATGTTTTTTTTTTCATTTTTATGGCGGCGCCGCCGGCGACGTGCCCCGGGACGTGGGTCTGATGCAGTTGGTGCGTCTACGACCACTGCACCAAGAGGACGGACACCGTCCTGGATCAGTAACCAGAGGATCTCAATTCATTTTTCGTGTTTTTTGTGTTTCCTTGGCTTTTTTCGTTGTTTGCTTTTTTATTCCTTTTTTGTCGTTGTTTGGGTGTATACACACTTTTGGTGCCAGCGGCGGCGGCAGTTTGTGGGAAGAGCTTTGTTCCTCCCACCAAATACCGCTGCTGGCACCAAAAAGTATGCCGAGCCCTTTAGACGGTCGAACGTTTCGACCTGCTCCTCAACATCAGAGGCCACTCGTCCACCGCTAGAACATCAGTTGCCTCGTGTTAGAAGATTAGTTGAAAGATTTCCACCTAATAACAACAACGGAACAACCATGGCAGAAGAATGAAATACAAGGCCGTAGCGGCGTTGCGTACCGTTGAAAAAAAGGTAATGGCAGACGTTGATCAGTCCTTAACAGAGGACCAGGTCAATCGTCATGCATTCACAATCGTAGAGAAATAATAAGCCCATCTGTCCTATCTATCGACTTGCGGTGGCGATCGGGGCCAGGGGTATGTTCAGGTCAATGTCGTCACTTTTCCAGAAAAGTCGGATGCGAATTTATCCGTCCTAGGAAGGCGGCTTAGCAATTCGGGCAAGGACTGATAGCTGGATTGTGCAGCTGACTCTCTTACCTATGTAACGCGCGCTCCCAGCACAAAGTAGTGAGAGAAGATCTCAGGAAAGTGCGATAACGGAAAGTAGTGCCACTATCAGTGCCTGACATTGAATGCTCGATGTTACCGAAAGAAGAGTTAGGGGCTTGCTGAGATTTCGAATTGTAAACTCTCGAACCGAAACTTCGTAAAGCATATTAATACCAGAAGGAAGTATTTGGGAGGACGCCAGAGTGGTGTTTGGAACAGGGCTGTGCATTAAATTCTGGCCGTTAAATTTTTTAACGGCAAAATTTGCCGTTAAAAACCGTCAAATTCGTTAAATCCGTTAAATTTTTGAAATTTTGCAAAAAAAGTTGAAATTCCTAAAAATAATGGTTTTTTTTCACCGTAATATCGCGAAAATAAACGACACTATTATATAAGCGTTTATTTTACTGTTGTGCCGGAACGATCAATTCATCGGTTAGTACACTAGAGCGCATATTATTAACAACAGCTAACGAAAGAGCTAGGTCTCTTACAAAGAAAGCATATTCAAAGTCAGGAATGATCAACGGTCCAAACCAATCTGTGGAATATTAAGTTTGAGAAACAGAAGAGCTGCAAAATTTGCAGGTGTTAGCGACTTACAAAAGTCGGTCAAAACTTGACCCGCGGATGAGAAAACCCTTTCAATTTCAACTGTTCCCGGAGGAGCGCAAAAGTATTTCGGAATTACAGAAATTTCAGTAGGCGAACTCCTATTACAATGCCCAGATTGCTTCTAATGTTGTGGAAGAGAGAAGCTGGGTGGTCCTGACACGATTGCGTGCAATTTGGACCTGCTACCACTCCCGCGCGGGCAATTCAAAAGCCGTTAAATTTTCCGTTAAATTTCGAAAATTTGCCGTTAAATCCGTTAAATAATTTTTAACGGAAAAAGCCGTTAAATCCGTTAAAACCGTTAAACCGTTAACCGTTAAATGCACAGCCCTGGTTTGGAAGTAGAAAAGATAGCACAATACCTTGTTTCCGCAGAACAATATTAGTTAATAATAGCCATAAGCTACGTAACATAGGTAAGGAACGCGACTCAAAACGGTGCAACCCTTAGACAACCGAATAATGACGATCTCAGGCACTCACTTGTTCTCCTTGTCGATCAACAACTCTATGAGTGGATCGGTGATTTCGACTTCTTTGAGGTCATCGCCATGCTCAGGATCTCTCCGAGTTTTGCGCTTCCGCCGACGCTCCACGTTGAGCTCTGTAAACACTTTTCCACCGTTGTGATGACAGGAAAGAAATATGAAAACTTTGGAAACATATAGCAACCCTGAGAAAATTTTCGATTCAAGCAGCTTAAATTGGAGACAATATGAAAGAAGACGGTGTAGGAAAACTGTGCGAGCGATTAGTGATTAGCGATAAAAGTTGTATCGTTGTGAAGACGTTCAAACTAAATACCAAACCGTGCTGAAGTACAAAAACATTATCATACTACTTATACTTAAACGTCATGACCACTGCGTATTACCTTTTTCGAGTTCTGGGAATTCTACACTACTTGTTCTTTCACGCAAGCTTTCTTCACTCTTTCCAAGCTTAAGAAGCTGACGAATTATAGAAAGGACCCAACGAAATGTCGGTTCAGTGCATTTTGGACAAATTCGGTTAACGTCAGAGAACGAAATAAATTCGAATTACATTTGAGACAAGATATTAAAATGTAACCGAAGCGTGAACAGATCGACAAAAAAACCGGACTTGAATACGATAAGAGTATAACCAACGGTTTTCATCAGAACAAAATTGAAAATCGAAGGAAAAGAAGGCGAAGGCGCTAACACACCAACCACTTCGGTCCATTCCAACCCGTATACACTTTTTGAAGCGGCAGTGTCTGCACGAACATCTCATGTTCTTGTCGATTATGCAGTCGCCATTGTTTTTGCAGGAGTATGTACGGTTCTGAAATGAAAGAAATGCAGAAAAAATAGATTAGTTCGATCTTCCTCTCTCAAGGCCACACCTACATTTAGAGCTGCTAGCCTCCGCACTCAAAGAGTGGAATTCGGAGCCGTGAGTATAGAATACAAGACAATCAAAAGTCAAGAGCCATTTTTGGGGTTTCAAAAAATCACCAAAACGCTCTCAAACTGGCAACAGTTACATCTTCCCCGAACAGTACCGGACGTCCCGCAACGATAAAACGGCGGAAACGGTACATTATTGCGCAGAATATTTAGTGTCCAAACGTGTTAGTCTGGTCGTAGGACAGCCTAGTCGGATGATGAGTCACCAGGCAATTAATCGAAGGAACAAGGGATCGAAAATTGAGTGGTCAGGAAATCATCAGTAAAAAAACAATCTTAAAGAAAATATGAAAAACTGCGGTCTCCTCGCAAGAAAGCGTCGCTCAGCCGTTTTATTGTTGTGGCACCTCTGGAACTGAATATTTATATCATTTTAAACCCACCAAAATATCATGGCCAGCTTAGGTTAATTTGACAGTTTACCTAATTTCTTAACGGAATCGCACACGATCGCGACTGCATTCCGCCGGTGACTGTCGTTCAAATTTCGCGCACTGCCATAACCACCTGCACATCACGTTACGACGTGGGTGTCTGGCGGGAGATGGATCGTCATAAGAGGGCCAGGAAAGTTGTCTGAAGTGTATAGATGGCTTAGTGTATAGAGAGGATGACTGTTGTTTATGCGTTGGAGGTTCAAATCCTTCCTGCCGGATGGTTTTGCAGTATTTAGTTAAGGGTTCAACCGTCGCCCTGCTTTCGATTGTTATCCTTTAGACCCTCCATTTGCAAGGAACTGGTGGTTCATAGTAGCACGAAAAAGTCGCCAGGGAGCCGGACTCGTTTAGGCGTCAAAAACTGCGCGGGGTCTGCAACTGCAGTGCTGTTCACAACGTGTAGTATTTTACGACAGTTTTTGCCTCCACCGCAACGGAGGGATGGCTGAAACTTCGCACAGTGGGGTTTTCGTCACTTTTCCTTAGCCTACTGCACAAGCCACCTCACCCTACGCCGAGCTTTAGCCTAAAACATGCATTAGCCTATTGTATTGAAGCCTAGGGGAGGGACTCCGGGGTGGGTGAACCACTAGTTCACTGTCATGGAGGGTCTAAAGGATAGCGATCGAAAGCAGAGCGATAATTAAAGCTTAAACTTAGCATTGCAAAAGGCTCCCCCGGGAAGGATTTGAACCCACAACCCGTAGTCGTAGATCACCTTCGCTATCCACTGCGCCACTTCTGCATATTCTGAGGGACTGTGCTTGGCTCTCTTATGTCGCTCCTTCGCAGTATACGCTACCATGCGCGTGAGATGCGTAGAACGCCGTGCAGTTCCAGACCGCGCGCAATTTCCGACGCCTGAACGAGTCCGGTTCCCTGGCTACCTTTTCGTTTTTCAGTGGTTCATCCACTCCGGAGTTCCCTCCTTAGCTAGTGTTTAGGTAAACTACGCTTAGGTGTATACTTAGGCTAAGGCTTAGGCGTAGGGGAGGTGGCTTGATTATTAGGTGCCCGGGTTAAGGTCTTTCCATCTACTGGGCTTCCGGATTGCGTGGTTGTAGTATGTTTTATCGTTCTCCTCGTCTGAAATCGCCCCAAGACGCCGATTAGTCGTCACCGCCCACGCAGCGACTGCGGCGGGTGCGTCGCTGGGCGAGAGTCGTCACTATTTTTATCCACAGGAACTGGCGCCCTAGCTTGGCCGAGATGACATTGCGAACAAACGGCATCCGCCCCAGGACCACGACCCTCGCTTTTCGTCCACGAACAGCGCATGCCCCCTTTTTTCTTCTGACAGACCTTGGCCAACTCCTGATGCTGGCCTACATTCGCAGTCAGATTTCACCTCCGGATCACATAAGTGAAGACATCCCTTTCGTCGTGCACAGATGTGTGGAGAACTGTTGAACTGCCGTCAACCGGTGTTGGCGTTAAGTAGACCCACATATTTCAGCAACCTCTACAAAATTGCTGGCAGCTTTCTGAAGCACTTAGGTTGTTCCGATTGCTTGCAAGTAAAAAATAACCGAAAACAAAAACAAAAATACGGGAAAGAATTGTACCTCCAGGACAACCCGTCGGAAGAACGTCTTGCACCCGTTGCACGCGGCCACTGCATAGTGGATTCCAGACGCTGCATCTCCACATACCACGCAAGGATCACCTAAAAATAGGTTCTAACGAAAAAATAGGTTTCAGCATTACAGCCATCCCCCAGAGGTATGATAGAGCCCATATCGTAGACAATCTTGTGGGAAATGGCGCTATCCCGCTTTTTCCTACACTCTAAGGGCCTGTTTAGTGTGCTCGCGACGCGCGACGCGGAGACACGCAAAAGACGCAAATCGACCATGCCGCGGGAATTCTCACATAACGATCGATTTGCATCTTTTGTATGCCTTCGCGTCGCGTGTCGCAAGCACAATAAACGATCCTTAAGGTTGCAGCGAGACGGATAGCCTAATCAAAGATTTTTGCGATGATACTAGCACCGTCATGCTATCATTTTCTTCTTGTATACTTATTGTAACCCGCAATAGGCGGTAATAAAATTAGAACTCCGCGATAATTGTAAAAATGCTTTCAGCTCAACTGGTGTATTGAGGAAGGTGTTGGGTAAGCGCAAGTGAACGGCTTAATTGGAAAAGGAGCTGTGGGCTCAGTGGTGTAGCGGTGTAACATACAGGGTACCAGATAAGTCCGAGATGGGTTCGAATGCCGCCAGAGGCGCGATTATTGTGATGACTCTAGCATTATCGTTACAACATCATCTCTTAATTGGAGTGAAAAAGGAACGAACCAAGAGTGAATCGTTTTGTGGATAGTTGTCGAGACTGAATGTTGTGGCTGAGTCGCGAATCGCTGGCGTTCACGTTGCAATGGCTGGCGTCGTCGTCATCTCTGAGGTGCATCACCTAGAAAAAAAGCCAATTTTCAACGCGACATCAAATAGATCAACACGAAATCGGCATCGAAGCATAACGAGTATGGGAACTAAGCTGCAGCAAATGACGTCCCCTCAACAGCAACCAATATTCCTCTGGTTGGAGTCTCCTCAATGTTTCGCATCAAAGTCAATGAGAAGATCTAATTAAAAAATCAGCGGTTTCAGCGACTCGGTAAAGGTCAGCGCTGTCTCCTAGTTGAAAGCTTGGTTTCGTAGAGGAGTTAGAATGTCAAATATTTGTAAATGGTTTTTATTCTTATCAAATTGATACAATACGGTGTTCATCTCTTGTCAATATTCCACTACAACAATTGACCGGAATCGCCTTCCGAATGGCCACAGCGGCACCGAATCAAGCAAGGACCCTGAGGCAGAATCGCAGAGGTGAGCTCCTTGTATACAGTGCGTTTCAAAAGTATAGGACCACACCAAAAACAGTAGTTTTTCTTTATTAACGGGCATTTATGATATGAAGTTGCTTTCAATGAATTATCCGTGGTCGAAAACCATACCTGGAAATGATTCAGAAAGATTTCTAAGATATGAAATTTTTTGAAAAAAGTTACGTTTTCTCCACTGTATCAAAAGTATAGGGCCACTTACGATGTTCGTTTGTTATAACTGCAAATTTCACACTTGGGCCATCCAAGCGCGAAGGCATTGACTCCGTTGCTGTCTACTATCGTATTAACAACATGTCGCGTGGTACCCGATCGTCCGTCAAGGAGCAGGCCCAAGTTCGAGTACTACATGAGGCAGGTCACTTCAGGCGTCAAATCGCTGCTCAACTTCGTCGCTCCAAAAACGCTGTGAGCAACTACCTGAAAGACCCCGCTAAATACGGAACGAGAGCAATGCCTGGAAGACCATCGGTGCTCTCCGGACAGGATGTTCGACATATTCAGCGACTGTTATCGAACTCAACATCATTGATCAGTCGTGTTAAAGCGGACCTATCCTTGAGTGCATCGCGAATGACCACCTGAGAGCAGCAAAAGGAAGCGGTTTCATTGTCCGTAAGGTGATGCAAAAGGCTCCTAGGTTGACTGAACACCACCGAGCCAAACGTCTTCAATTTGCGCGTGAAAACGTGACGACAGAATGGAACAAGGTGCACCATTTTTCCACTTCAGAATTCTTCCCGCTCAAAAAAGCTCGTTGCTTTTAGGTAGTCTTCTCGGATGAAAAGAAGTTCAATTTGGACGGACCCGATGGATATCACTGCTATTGGCGCGATTTGAGGAAGGATTTGATGGTTTTCAGCAGACGCAACTTCGGCGGCGGATCTCAAATGGTCTGGGAAGCATTTAGTAGCTCTGGTGTTCTTTGGCTATCCTTTACTACGTGTCGAATGAAGTCAGAGGATTATCAGAAGGTTCTTCAAGATCATCTGGTGCCGTTTATTCGCCAACACCATCAGAGAATTTCACTTTCATGCAGGACAATGCATCGGTACATGCGAGTACAATCGACGATACAGTGGTTGAACTCCAGGAATATCCCCTTGTTAGACTGGCCAGCTTTTTCGCCGGACTTGAATCCGATTGAGAATATCTGGGGAATACTTGTACGTCTGATCTATAGAGACGGGAGACAGTTCAACATTGTCGAAGAATTGCGAGAAGCGATCGTTGCGGCGTGGAACAATTTGGATAATGGTATCTTGAAGAATTTGGTAGAAAGTATGCCAAAGCGAATCTTTCAACTCATTTCCAATCATGGTAGACAACTTGATTACTAATTTGTAATTGTCGCCTGTTTGCTGTAAAGTGGAGTCGACTCTGAGGTGGCTCTATACTTTTGATACAGTGGAAACTCCATATTTTTTCTTAAAAAATTTCATATTTTAGAAATCTTTCTGAATCATTTTCTGGTATGGTTTCTGACTACGGGAAATTTGTTGAGAGCAATTTCATATCACGAATCTCAGTTAACAAAGGAAAAATTACAGTTCTTGGGGTGGCCCTATACTTTTGATACGCACTGTATAATACGACGGCTCACCTATGCATTAGACTTGTGTTCTAAAATTGCTTTAGCTACTTGTCTTCTAAAGGTAAAGTTGTTCTCATCGCTCTAAGCTGGAAGGGCTGCGGTTCAGGGGGTCTTCAAACTTTCGCGGCGAAGTTTGATATGATAGTATTCGTCGGTGCTTTGTGGGTTGCGATGCAGCTAGAAGAAACAATTCTCTTTTTTCGCCATATTTTTTTCGACAGAAACCTGTTCATATTCGTGCCAAGGTGTGGAAAATTTCAGAATACCTTTGAGAGTAGTTTGACCTATTTGAGGACTCTACAATGTACAGGAAGCTCAACACTTCTATTGCTTGCATCCCTCTCCCTCCCCTCCCTCCAAATAGCACAGTCTTCGTCTATATTTGGATTTTTCACACTGATGAAGGCCATACTCACCGCTACGACAGTCCATGCGAATAAAGTTATTATACATCTCGGTTTTGAGCTCTAAATCAATATATACAAGAGCAGTTCCGCTACAGCCCACTTGTCACAGGACCACAAAGTTCAAAATCTGGTAACACAGAGATGAGAAAACAAGGTAGGAGAAGGAAATGAATGTAGACGTATTTTATTCCCTCCCGTTCGCTAAATAACGCAGTAGTTCAATTTCATCAACTTGGCAGAAACGAAAAATGCAAAAAAAAGATTGATTGTGTAAACATAAAATCGCATATAACACAGCTCGTTATAACGGTCATGGGCAGCAACGCCTGCAATGTTGCAGCCAAATAGTTGTTGCGAAATTGCTATGGTTCCCGTGAGGAAAAAAAAAGCAAAAAAAGCAGAATAAGTTAGAAAGTGATACTCCAGTTGTTCCTAGAATACTAATCAACACTATCATGGGATCCTAAATCGCTTATTAGAAGTCGCTACACGGCCCCTGACCAGGCTCAAGCTAGAGTTTCGAGAATCGAAATTGGGGGGGGGTCGTATTTGCATGGGAAGAGGGGAGGGGGTCGTATAAAAAAGGTCGTTTTTTATTGTTGAGATGCGGAAAAACTGCGAATACAGCGTTATGAATGGAAAAAAGTTGCATGAAATTTGAAAATTCATTGATTGCTCTCCCTCATCCCAAAAATATAATGGAATAAACCTGTTGATTATGTGAGGTCAGGTGCGTCAATGTCGGTGAGGAAAGAGGAGCGGAGATTTTGAACAAGGACAAGAGAGGACGGCTGGTGAACTACAAGAAGAAGAAAAGGCGGCATGTGATCTCGAAAATGTACGCAGTAAAAGAATTTATTGTTGCCTGGTGTGATTTTGCAATAGCAACAGTCGTGAAAAGAACAATAGTAGCTTGATGTTTTCCACATTAGGGTAACCGTAACATATAGTTTTCACTACCGAAAGAACGCATCTAATCGGAGCGAAACTTCACACAAGGAATATTCCTATCCAGCCAAAATTTGATGTAAAATTCAGAGGCAAGAGGCGGTGCGGCGAAATCCTTCGCGACGCGACGCGCTACTGCTGGGAAGGCAGTGGTGTTAGTTAAGTGCTTATAATTTTAAAAGTTCGAGGGGTTTTGGAAATCTAAAAGCAGCGTTGAACAGTAGAGGATTCCAGCTTTCTTCCACAGTAGAGTCGCTTCCAGAAATCACTTCCTTCCTGGTGAACAGGGTAGTTTCGATTTTGTTTCGATTTCTGCCAGAAATCGAAACTAAATCGAAACTACCCTGTTCACCAGAAAGGAAGTTTTAATGGATTCTGAATTTTACTTCAAAGTTTGGGCTGGATAGGAGTATTCCTTGTGTGAAGTTTCGTTCCAAATCGATCAGTCCTTGCAGAACAATAACCATTCATTCCAACAGCGCTATTTTCAAGAGGCGGCGCGGCGAAATCCTTCGCGATGCGACGCGCTATTGCAGGGAAGGCGCTGGTGTTAGTTAAGTGCTTATAATTTTAAAAGTTTAAAGGATTTTGGGAATCTAAACGCAGCTTTGAACAGTAGAGGATTCCAGCTTTCTTCCATAGTAGAGTCGCTTCCAGAAATCACTTCCTTCCTGGTGAGCAGGGTAGTTTCGATTTTGTTTCGCTTTCTGCCAGGAATCGAAACCAAATCGAAACTACATTGTTCACCAGGAAGTTCCATTGAACTCTGAATTTTACTTCAAATCTTGGGCTGGATAGGAATATTCCTTGTGTGAAGTTTCGCTCCGATTAAATGCGTTCCTTCGGTAGTGAAAACTATATGTCGTAGTTACCCTAATGTGGAAAACATCAAGCTACTATTGTTCTTTTCACGACTGTTGCTATTGCAAAATCACACCAGGCAACAATAAATTCTTTTACTGCGTACATTTTCAAGATCACATGCCGCCTTTTCTTCTTCTTGTAGCTCACATGCCGTCCTCTTGTCTTTGTTTAAAAACTCCACTCATCTAACTTCATCGACATTGGCGTACCTGAACTCACATAATCAATAGGTTTCTTTCGTTACATTTTTAAATTTTCTTGGGTGAGGGAGAGCAATTGATCAATTTTCGAATTTCATACAATTTTTTTCCATTCATAACGCTGTATTCGCAGTTTTTGAGATGAAGGAGGGGTCGTACCAAAACCTTTTCTGGTGAGGGGGTCGTAAATTTTCGGCAGAAATCGAAACTCACGCTTGAGCCTGCCCCTGACCCCAAAGAACAGCTACAAAAGAGCAGCACCCGAAGAGTAGGTGAGGTCGATAACCACGCGGAGCATACTTTGCTAGTGGCAAAAAATAGGAGGATTATCTATCACCGTGGGTCACAGTGCAAACACAGTCTAAACACAGTCTAGCCGTGTTCGGAACATGGAGTAATTGTGTGAAACCTAATCACAAGTTGCGAAAAGCGCTTGAATGGAATAGAGGCACATCAAAAACGACCAGTAATTAAAAAATCGTGAAAACTAAGTAATACCAAAAATTCTAACGCAGAAAATTCGAGAAAAATCATTCCGTATCACAGTATTAGGGCTCAACGATCGAGCGGATATGGATAACAAATGCTCCGAAAAAAGGTTTGAGCCTGTCTGTTGCTGTGCACGTACAGCACTGGTTAGTGAGAAAAACTGAAATCGAAACAGATCATTTCTAGGAGATCTAATAACGGTTCTCGTACACTCCTCGATGTCCAATCAGATTACAAGAAGGAAGTAAGGAACGAAAACGAAAAACCACAAATATCTATGAAATTTAAATTAGCCCGAGCGGCAGGATGACAGGCCAATGACGAGACCACGGTCGTTTGGATGTGTGCCCATTTCGATTGGTGAGGTGATTTTAACGGTAGAAAGCTGAGAATCCATTAGAGAGGTTATAGACGCAAAGCTTTATCGGGTGTGGTTCAAAAGACTAACTAAGACCAGGATCAATTCGAAATTACAAAGTTGGGAATTGTCAAGAAGAAATAGACAACAGGAGTGGAAAACGTGCACATGTTTGTATTCACCAGTAGTCGAAAATTCAGCGGCATTTACACTTGTACACTTTACACCGAACGTACGCATGGTGCACTGGTAAGAGCCGCTACTGACACCCGCACGGTCGAGCGATTGATCCTCGCTCTGGATAACCAAGGCTTCCATCCTTCCGGGGTCGGGTAAATTGGTACCAGACTTGTCTGGGGAGGTGTAAACACTGGATTGGTATAGCGCCTGTTTCCACGAGACTTGTATGAGCCAAATATGCGTTTGCCATGTCTCTACGATTCTGAATGAAACACTTGTCCCAAGGAATTGATACAGGCCGACACCTTTACCTTGATGCTTTTCGACGTTAAGGTACGCTACACGGTGTGATGGAAAGAAAATCATAACAACACAGCGACGTAGATCAGAGCATGAGAAAAACTGCACCTCTGAAGACATGGGTGCCTGCCGAGCACAACTGATTATCAAGTGATGGAGCGTCGGTGGGCGGCGACTCGATCGTTCTCGCTAGATGTGGTGATAGTGGACACAGAGGTCATTCGTACTCATTCCCTTAGCAACCGACATCGCGTTGCTGCATCGTTGAGCTCATCATTTCCCTAAGCCGCAGCGACTAATAGATTGAAATTTTCTTGCATTAGCACGTTGACAACAAAACACTGCACGACTTTGCTCCATTTGTATCAAAATGCGCGTAGTGATTCAGATTTCTGATCAAGTGATCATAATAAATTCAGAAGTATTCTAGATCGAAAGCTAACTGCAAATCGCACAAACGCAAACACTGTAGAAGTGGGCTAAAGAGCAACGCGGTCACCACGACGAGAACTACGGCGTCAACCAGCAACAATGGAAAGGAAATATTCTATTAGGTTGTTATCTAATTATTTGCCGTTTTTTTCAACCTTCTGTTGTGCGTCTAGTAGAGAAGCTTCCGAAAACAACCAGATGGCATTCGATAGAAAATTATCTGCTCTTTCACGACATGCAGCTGCTATTTACGAAACCTGGAAATTTTGATAACTTTTTGATCATTGAAGTTGAAATCAAAAATGAGAAAAATTGACCCCGCCGACAGTGAATTTTCCCTGCTTCGTTTCGCGACTTCCTGCAAAACTGTATATAGCGTCTGAAAGTAGACGAATTTCTCTGTAGACGGTATACAGTTTGTTTTGGTTTTCCTTGGTTTTTGTTTACTTACTTTAAAGTGGAGTGTTGGTTTTCCTTGGTTTTTGTTTACTTACTTTAAAGTGGAGTGTCTCAAAGAAGACAATAATTTTTGGAGGCTTCTGCTGCCTTTCTGGCGAACGGTTTCCCTCAGTTCAAACACGTTACGAGAGAGCATTTGTTGCTCTATCAGATAGTATGTTTATTTTTCCATGCTAGCAGTTTTTTAAAACTTTTATCATGAAAGCGTTTTCAAAATTCCTCGACGTGTAAAACGATGTATCACAGTTTTTCAATCGCACCAGGTTTTGTTAACTTTTAGGTCGTCAAAGTGGAGGTTAACAGGCGACCTCGACGGCTCGCGTGGCCGCGCTGCGCGGCCAACGCGACGGCCGCACTGCCGCGCAATCACGCACAGCACGGGGGTGCGGCCGTCGCGTTGGCCGCGCAGCGCGGTCACGCGAGCCGACGAGGTCGCCTGTTAACCTCCACTTTGACGACCTGAAAGTTAACAAAACCTGGTGCGATTGAAAAACTGTGATGCATCTTCTTATAGCCCAAATCCTCTTCTTTCGAACAATGCCTAAAATTCTGCAAAAGGTTTCCAACGAAAAGTTTTACAGGTCGAGGAATTTTGAAAACGCTTTCATGATAAAAGTTTTGCTGCCCTTCGTTTTGAGACATCAAGGAACAACAATAGTGATGAAGCAAACAGCGATCATTATCACGATCGTTGACTGCAAAGAGAGTACTAGAAGAATAGAAAACACGAGGATTACACTGGAAGACAGGAGCAATAAAGTCGATCAGAATGAGCCGGTGAGCATGTTGATTAAAAAAAGAGTAGCAGAGCATCATTACAGCGGCAATATGCAGTGTGATTGATGATAGTGTAGGTCATCACCTCCCTTCCAGTTTGACAGTCTCGATTTCCATTATTCTTTTTTTCTTTTTCTAGTTCTTTTAACCAGATCATTTATTCCATGAGGGCTTGAAGTGATCCGTTTACAGTCCCGATGTTAATTCCATGAAAATTCTTGCGCACACTTTTCCGACGTGTGCTTTTGGGTCACTATCCAGACGCTGAAGAAAACAACGCTGAAACAGCAGGCGAACATCGGCACATTCACTTGCTTCAATATGAGGGTTCAGACAAGATAACTTCTCAAGTGAAGTTGTGGACTAAAAGGGAAGACTGGATAATTGGTAAAGAAATTGAGATTCAGTTTCAGCACTAACAAAATCATAAGCAGTAGCGTGGTAGCGTTCCCGACCTTCTCTTTGGAAAATGAATAATAACAGATGAACACATTCATTCAGAGAAAAGGGTACCGCGAATGACAGTGATGATGAATACGATTCCTTGGAGATGGAAAAGGAAAGCTCAAATAAGAAACTCATCCAGAGTTAGTCTAGAAGCTTTTGAACACACTAATGCCGTCTGAACTAAAGGCTCTTCTCAGCTTTACTCAGGCAATACGGCAGCAAAAGTTCTTTTTGATTTTACTGTAGCGTTGTGATTTACCACGGCGTAGTTGCACTGGATGTGTTTCCACCAGCTCCACTTTGGCACGCGTAACAATATATTATAATTAAATAAATAAATAGATAAACCAACACGCACTAAAGATTTCTCCAAGCAATGCATGAACTAAAAAGGGAGTGGCGCATAATTATGAAATAGTCTGTAGTTCCTGAAGTATAAAGTGGCCTACGCAATGAATTATACTGGGCCACCGGAACAGAGAACTTTGACTTTCCTGGCCCCGTTTCTCAGGCATCCTTCTGGGGCCGTATGCTCGTCTCTCCCGGCCGGGCGATGGGCGCCCTTCGCCCGGCCGGGTTATGACGAATAGACACAACTCAGTGTGTCTATTCGCCATCACCCTGCCGGGCGAAGGGCGCCCATCGCCCGGCCGGGAGAGACGAGCATACGGCCCTGAAGTGTTACACACCTGAGAAGATGTACAAAGTACTGGTGAGAAATTCAGCGCGAAAAGGAAGAGAAAGGAAGCGAAGAGTTGGTTGCTGTCGGTCCTAGCTCACAAATCTCTCCCTTTCGAGTGAATGTTGTTCTCAGCAAGTCATATTAACTTGTTGACTATATTCGGCAGCATAAGGCACTTGACATACTCACGACGGCAACGGTCGCAGCGAAGCGAGCAAATGCATGGCTCGCCTCTATAAAGCACTGCAGCTGGGTTTTTTGTATGCAACTGCGTGCGGGGACTCGGAGTAGTGCTGCCCAACCGTCGCAGCTGGCGCCGGCTCGTCGCAGGGCACTGCGCTGCGATGAAGGCCACAGTACTGTCCTGAGAGGATTTGCACCGTCCTTTTTGCCCTTGCGGTAAACTATCCGAATCCCCGCACACAGCAGCTTACAAAAAACCCAGCTGCAGTGCTTTATAGAGGCGAGCCATGCATTTGCTCGCTTCGCTGCGACCGTTGCCGTCGTGAGTATGGCAAGTGCGTAAGGACGCGCTATTGACACTTGCACCGTCTATCGATCTCCTCTCAGGCTATCCATATCTTCCGTCCCTCCGGGGTCAGATAAATTGGTACCAGATTTGCTTGGAAAGGTGGAGACACTGACTTGTTATAGTAGCTGCCCCCCAAGCCATTGTACATGTCAAATACTCATCCACCATGCCTCTACGTCTTTGAATAAAAGATGAATGCGGCAGCGCGTCATTAGTTGACTGGTCAACGCCGACCTTTTACCTTTACCTTCTTTCAGCAACATAACACTTTGTGAAGTCGACTCTCTCTCTGTCTCCCGAGCGGTGACGTGCGGAACGCGAGCAATGCATTGGCCATTGTCGGCTGAAAAACGCGGCGCCGAGGTCGTTCTCCGACACGGCGTCGCCTCCGATGAAAAAAGCCCATCGCGATCAATTCGTCACAGAAAACAAGCATCCGAGGAGCATAGATCGTCTCGACGACCGCAAGACGACGCTCTTAGCCGTATCACTTACTGCCTTAGGTTGCCTTTCAACAGGGAACAAGAAGGACCACAGACTTGGCAAACAACCTATTAATACCCGGCAACAAAGCAACTGATCCTATGGACCGAGTGCGGTAACCGAGCACCTTGAGCCACTAAATGCGTCAGTTCTCTCTTGAAATGCTTAGTTTGGACTCTACTGATCAACAAAATTACCTCCTTTCCCTACCGCTAAAAATCGCAGTGGAAATTCATCGCTAATTCCACCCAGAACCCAGCCAAAGCCAAGGAAGCCAATAAGAAGTTCCTGTTTCAGATGAATTATATAAGTAACTGCTTAGAGCGGTGGGGTCGGGGTGGATGTGGAAGTTAAAGTCCGAGAAATAAGTCAATGTTTAGTCAGCAGAACGTTCGTTCCACGTCTCCAGGAAATTTTAGATGTATTTGCTCGCAAATTTTAAAGGCGTGCGTATCGTTTCAGCCTCCAAAGATAGGCGATATCGAACTTTAGGATTGTGTCCGCGAAACAGCTTTTATCTCATTGTGCAGTACTGTGTTTATGCAGTATGTCACAATTGTTTCGCGATTTTAGAACGTCCCGTAATTGTTAGATTTATTAAGGAAGTTTCGAAAGGGAGCAAAGTAGACCTTCCTCCGAGAAAGGGCAGTACCGAGCTGTAAAGACTCCTTTGCAGAACAACATTCTGCTCCATGTGAAGTGCATTGTTTGTGCACTACATCCCACTTTTTTCTCAACTGTTTAGATTGCTTTGTAATTTTAAATTTCTATTCGCGAATTTTACAATTTCTTTTTCTGAAAAAGGGCAATATCGAAATATAGGGATACTGCAATGGAAAAGTTAGCTCAGCGTGTAGAGCTGCATTCTCGCAGTACTATCAAATTTTTCTGCAATTTTAGGAGTTCTCGTTTACGATTAATAGAAGTTTTTCTCAATTTCCCGAATTTCGCAGATAATGTTTTTCTACCAACGATGACAATACCGAACAGCAGGAATTTTCAATCAAAAATACACGATGCTATGTGTAGCGCTCTATTCGTTTAGTATCTCACGTTAGTTTCGCAAGCTGCCGATTTCTTTCCGCGACTGTCTGATTTTTTCCCAACTGCTAAACATTACGAATCCCGTTATGTTGCCAAAAAAGGCAATATCGAACTGTAGGATTGTGTCCGCGAAACAGCTTTTACCTCACTGTGCAGTGCTATGTATGTTTGAGCAGTGTGTCACAAATATTTCGCGATTTTATAACGCTCTGTGACTGTTCTGCTTTTTGGGTAGCGTATTGATTGTGCACTATATTACACCTTTTCGTCAACTTTTTAGATTGCTCTGTCATTCTGGATTTCTATTCGCGAACTTTGAAATTTCTCCTTCTTAAAAATCGCAATACCAAGTTATAGGGATATTTATGCAACGGAAAAGTTAGCTCAGCATATAGAGCTGCATTCTCTCAGTACTACCGTTTTTTCTGCGATTTGGAGTCCTCGTTTACGATTTGTAGAAGTTTTTCTCTTTTTCGAAACTCGCAAGTCATGTTTTTCTCTAAACGAAGACAATACCCGACAGTAGGAATTTTTATGCAAAAGAACTTGTTGCTATATGTATCGAGCACTATTCGGTCAGTATGTTCCGTTAGTTACGCAAGCTGTAGATTTTTCCCGCGACTGTCTGATTTTTTTTTGTAACGATACGAACCCGGTCATGTTGCAGACAACGGCTGAGGTTAGACGACGACGGACTCCAGCAAGATAGCATTGTCTAGGAGGAGAGCCTGAGTCGGTGTAAATAGCAGAGATCGCGGCAGCAGTATGCTTCGCCGTTGAGGTGGGCGACGGTTAGAGAGACGGGAAATAACGTGTACAACGGGTAGTGCGCGAAGGGCTTGCTCGAATATTAGGGTGGAGGATCTATGCACCTGACGGAAAATCTGCATTAAAAAAATTCAATGCGTTTTTATGTGCATTTTCACACGACTACATCTCACGAACCAATGGACATGAAATCAATCCAAGGCGATATTTCGACAGAACATGATTAATTTGTCATAAAACTCCGCGAATGAGTTGCTCAGCTTGCCAATAAATTATGATTTTTTGGAGCGAATATTTTAACGGCCAAGAAACGGCGAAATTTCGAGACCTGTCCTTTTCCGCACTTTCCTTATGTCATTGAACATCAGATTCGAAGCGCAAGACGAATAATCAACAAGTAGCGCTTTTTAGGTAGACAAGTAGTAATTCTTCTCATAGAACTACTTCTTTGACAATTACTCACGACTCCTGGTTTTTTATATAAAGCTTTAAACACAGCAACGCTGAGATGGCTTTTTGAAAGATATCACTTAACCAGTCCAAACTTTACTGAGAGATGGAATTGAGCGCTGTAGATCTGAACATGGTACACCTAGGAATTGCACTTTCACGATATACTGTAGTTGTCTGATTCAGTAGGTTCTCTAAAGAAAGCGAATCAGTTGAAGTGAGGGCACCATTTGACGGACCTTGGTTCGTTAACCAATGCATCCAAAAGGAAGTGTTCGAAAAGAAGCCACCACAACTACTTTATGTGAAAGCAGGGGATCTAGGCTTCTTCCTTAGCGTTGTCCTTAGCCATCTTAAGCCGCCTAAGAGGGTGCAAAAAACTCGATAATTAATGGCTCACAATTTCACCGAAACGCGCAAATGGAGCGAGTGAAGGTTGCAAATTCATTCAACCAGGGCAACTTTCACGAAGCGATTTTTGGTACATTTCTAACAGGCGGTGAAGAATGAAGGCTGTACTATGAGAAGAAACACTTTGCACAGCTTGTTCACGTCTATTGGCCCTCCAAGAACTTTTTAAAGACGGATTTCCCCTGTGAGAAGGTAGTGGGCTCCATCCTGTCAACTACAACTTTGTTAAACTTACTTTTTCTTTCTTCCTCCTAGCCAAAAGATGAAGAATGAGATGTACCTCGGAAATACATGTAAAACTGGAATGACAGCCTAAGCTAGGAACCAACATGCCCGTTACTTCTCCAGGACACACCGCATCTACGTGTTTCAGAGTTGGCCCTCCAGAATTCACGCGAACTGCATACCGGAACTTCTTCTTCGTCCACCATATTCATCGACTCTCATTCCAACTCGCTGCCAGTTTTTAGACACCCACATTGTATTTGAAAGAGGAGTCAATTAAGAAACGAGCATGATGTCGAAATCGCCTTCATGGATTTCAATCAATCAATTGTAAAATAAAAAGAAAAGGGCATGATAATAGCAATTTTCCCAACATTTTCAAAACAACGGAATTAGTGGCGGAATGCTTAGGAGCCGCAACACAACAGAAAGTCAATGTAAGTGCACTGCTTGTTTTTCACGATAGATTACCGAAAACAAACAAACTTTTACAGGTAACAACGTAATTGGTCATCATAGTGTAACTAACGCAGAACCGCAAAATGGTTTCAATAAGGACAGGTTATATGCTGTCGAACAGAAAATAGCTAAGGTGAATTTATTATGGCCTTAGGCCATAATAAGTTTTGATCTACCCCGACTGACCTCGTTCGGCAAAGAAACATTCGGGAAGTTTACCATCATGCCGAGGTTTCAAAAAGAGAGAACTTGAGAAAAAATAGCAAAAATTGATAAGTATTTAAGCTATTTGCATCCGCCTGAAGTAAGGACAGCAAGTGATTCCCCAGAGAAATAAAAAAAAACCTAAGAATTGAATCAATTCTGGGCCAAGGTGGGCTTCACTGGTCGGAACTGACGCGCTAATTGACAACGCGACCACCCAGACAGTGTAATGAATGAAGGACGGGAAATGACGTCAACTCGCTGGACGATACAGTTAACAGTCTTGTCTGGGTAGGCATGTATGCTCGACTCCACCTATTTTTCTATTTCAAATGATATATGTACATGGGTGAGATTCTTCTGCATTAATTAAAGAGCCGAAAAATGTCCTCAAATACCATACGAACAACTGAAAATATGTATACACCAGCTCCCGCAATAGTTGCAAACCAGTAAAAGTACTTTTCGAAACTGTTCTCGCTTTAGGAAAAAATGATTCATGATTCATTAAGAAATCGGCAGCTCAGTGAATATGAGAAGAAACGGTTAAGAATGATTAGGGGACCAACGAAAAACTGATAGCACATTCGAATAACCTTTCAAAAATACACAATGGCTGCTTCTACCATGCGGTTCCAAAATCAGCAATTTCAAATAAATTTTTGAAGTTTACACGCTGGACTCGCTGAGGAAGTTCTCAGATGTCTGCTATGTCTTCAAAATTTTATCTGGGAAATTCGGTACAAGGTTATTAGAATTTCATAAATTTGTTCCTTCGTGGACTAGATGAACACCCCACAAAATATGGTACCCAAGGCCGAGACTAGGAGCTAGGATGATTCGTTCACACAAAAGGATGGAAGACATGCAAAAGATGCAAACCGACCATAGCGTGGGAATTCCCACGCTATGGTCGGTTTGCAAAAAACGTCGCATAAGCCCCTCATTTGGTGCTACTGGATTCTTCAAACGCTATTCTCAAATATGAGTTTGAAGATCTAGTTCCTGGATTTTGAAGATTTTGTTTTTAGTGTTGTTGTGTAACGACTGTCTTTCGTGTTAGTAACAAAAATGGATTGAATTGAAGCATTAAATAGTGGTTTGTGTTGAATATAAGTAAGAAGAAGTACTTCAGTTGATTAGCCGATGGAATAGAAGAATTAATTCAAAAGGCGAACTCACTGAAAAGATGAGCACTAAAAATTTGCGGAAAGTGCACGATTAACCCATTCCGTTGCAAACGCTAGCGTCGAAATTGAGAAGTTAGAGACAAAATGCGACCAACTATAATACTTGGGAGTTCTATGATAACGCCATTCAGCGAACATTCTGAACAACGATTTCCGCGAAGGGTAACGATAACAGAAGTAGATAAAAAAGAGCATCACACGAGAGCACGCAAAGTCCACCCATAGGTATAGATTTTCGAAATGTTTTCTGAGGTGTTCAGCCGTTAAAAAGCGGAGCGAACAATGTATGAAGTGCAAATGCGAAAAGCTAACATGAAGTTCGCTCTGGAACTCGAACCTCTCGGAATTACATGTAAAATGTTCGCGGACGACGTTAACGTATATTGTGGTAGCTTACAAAATGAGGAGGAATCAATAGGTATTCAATGTGCTATAGATGCCGTTGTGAGATGGTCTAAACTTCGGAGGATCCCTTTGTCAGTAGAGAAAACTAAGGTCTTGCATCTGGGATCTTCCAATCCCAGACACATATATGACATGGATCGGATTGCTCTGGAAAGAGTCGATTGCAGTAGGACCTTGGCTTTCTTATTAACTCGAAGCTTGATTTTGGACAACATTGTGAAAATATCACCAGTAAAGCCTTGCACCGTATTTCGTCCTCTTTAGATCGCTTAGCACCAGGGATCCTTCTATTCTTATAAAGGCATATAAAATTTATGTTCGTCCAATTGTTGAATATGGTACAGTTATTTTCTATCCGTGGAAGAAGTCTATAATAGATAGGTTGGAACAGCTGCAAAACAGTTTCACTAAAAAAAAGTATCCATCCGTGCTCCAGGTTTCACTTATAAGAGTATTCCTCGTAGCTGTATCAGAAATAAAGTCTTAAATCTGGATAGTCTTTCCCTCAGGAGGAAGAAGATCGATTTGAATACAACGTATAAAATAATGGAAATGATGGTAGAACTAAATCCTCATAGTCAGAAGTTCTTTTCTTTTGCATATTCACGAACCAGAGGCCCTAAGAAAAAGCTGATTCTAAAAAATCCACAAACTAGACTCACGCGAAACCTTTTCTCAGTCAGAGCGGCGATGGAGTAGTCCAAATTGAGCAAAAAATGCAAGGCTCTCATAATTTGAAACCATTTTCAGAACTCTTGTCTACGTATTAAAAAAAGTGACATGCAGGTTCCCATCTATGTGAGGCCAAATTTGATACATTAGAGGTCTAATGTAATGCTTTGTTTCTCTAACAAGTCTCGAAATCGTGTTCAAATTGTTCTCGTTACCACGTTGAGTTTTGTGTTGTTGATTATTGTACTTTTCAGCACCACATGTGGAATTACCGCATGTAATAAATTGTACTTTAACCCATTGACGACCACGTGTCCCGCCGGCGGGACACACCTTATGGTCCGCAGTGGACCGTGTCCGCAGTGGACCACTGAGGCACTCTCATCCCTGCACGTGCGCGCGGTCCCACGCGCCAGACACGCAGGAAGCGCACGGTCGTCAATGGGTTAAATTCAGGATAGCATTGCCAGAGCAGCAACTGTGCGATCTTGTTAGCTGAATGCTTCGTTTACACAAGGTAAGAGAAGAAGGAGGGAGATGTATGTAGAAACTGACTCAGGCACAATCGCCGCCCTCGACAGACATAGGGAGTCGCCCTGCTTCACGTAGAGAGCTGCGGCGGGCTCTCTAGAAAACAAAATCTTCGAACATTCTATGCTTGAACGAATTTTGCTTCCGTTACGCATATTTATCTGCGCCATTATGTAAATCCCACTAATAGATTTCCGTTGGTCTACATTATGCCAGCACTATGCCGCGTTTAGATGGTTTTCAGTTAGCATTTCACGAAAAAATGATAGTGAAGTCGGCAGAAGCGGAAAATCGACCCCAAAGGGAATTGATGAATGAAGATGCGAAAGAGCTGCGAAAGGAAAGCTAAGGACCCTTTCAGACTCCACTGTGAGAGTAGGGGCCTGTTTAGTGTGCACGCGACGAGCGACGCGAAGACATGCAAAAGATGCAAATCGACCATAGCGTGGGAATTCAAACACTATGGTCGATTTGCATCTCTACCCTAACCAGGCCCTAAACCAAAGTAGAGCAATTAAAATTGTGGTGGGCGTATTTCCGAAACAGCTGCGCCCTTTGCGGACGTCCACTAAACTGATGTTGTCCAAAAAAACTACTTTATACCTAATTCACGATAGAAGTGGTTTTCGCCCACAAATTTGAAAACGGATGCCAGATTCGTGATCAGCGCCTCTGACAACTTCACTGCGCGAAACTTCAGCGAAAACTAATCCGGCCGAGGTCAGATCCTTTGAGACGGATTTTACTGCCGCCGCATGGAACGACATGGGACAGTCCATCCTGCGGCAGCGCTGCCGCTACTGTGCTGCTGCCGCGCGTGTCGCAGGTCCCTTAGAAAGACAGAGACCTTACTGGAAAGATAGACAAGAATGCTTTCAAAATAGATTTAGACGCCTAAAACGAGCATGTTATGGTGGAGAAACACTAGTTTTTCGATATTCTCAGGGTTTTTCTTTAGATCGTTTATAATAGAACCAGCAGTTGAAAACGATCTCTTGCACTGCGACGATGTGGCAGGTGCCGACAAATACTTCACTGCAAGTTTTCCTGTTAGGGAGGTGTACTTCGCTACATGCGCGTTACGTGCGCGCGTAGTGCAGCGGTAAGAGGCTCTACTGACACCCGCACTGTCGATCGATCGATCCCTGCCCGGGTTTAACAGCGTCAGCACAAGATTCCAGTCTACCTTGTATTAGCCTGCACAGTGGAGCTCTAGGACTTTTTCCTCCGCTTCCGCGTTCCGCCACCAAAAAAAACAGCGGAACACGGAAACGGAAGCTCCTCACATTCCTGGTTAATAACCAGATGAAACAATATAAATCACTCCTCCACCCTGGAACTCTGACAAAGCGGGCTATAATTGTTGTTGAATATCACACTTCAAGTGAGAAAAATATTGTGGTGTGCGGCTAGAAAATCGATGAGCACTTCAAGTGGAATACCTGTCGAATTCGAAACACCGAAACAGCTGCTGAATAATGCAAAACCAGATCGGTCGCGTACATATATGGGCACAGACACGGAGATAGGTTCAAGTTTGAATTCAGTCTGTGCCGATCAAATGAGGGAACGTCGGAAAACTAAAAAAACAAAAGCTAGTAGCCTCATCCCAGCGACATACAAATAATTTCAAGGCTTTTAGGAGCAGAATCGTCATTGCAGGGACTACGTAAAGCATCCAAGAAAATTTGGAAAGAGAAATTAATTTCTACCACTCGAACAATAGCTCAACCTTCGTGTTCGGCTGGTGAAATGCCCACAGCGTACGTGCATCCGCTTCGAAAGTTTGCGAAATACGGGTGTGAAAAATTAGCTCGAACATTTTTCTGCACTATTTTGTATAGCTCCCTTTCATTCTATTTCGTTGGACAGCTTGCGAAATGATATTCATTGTTCGAAAAAACGTGCAACCGAAAATGCACCCTACGTGTGAGCGTGTAGAACGACTACAAGCATGGGGGAAATTTGTCGAACGGTATCAGCCAGTTTCAAAGAGCCAAAAATGAAAAAATCATTTCGACCGAAATATCTCAAAGAAAAAAGTTTCGAATTGAATTTACAACTGAAATCAGCAAAGCCAACCAATTTGACAAAGAGGGATTGACATGGGCGTGCTACATAATTAATACATCTTATAGAAAGACCGAACAGAAGCTAAACAGGAATGCTTGAAAATGAAGGGAAGGGGACAGATGGTTAGTCAACCCTAAAGATGAAGGTAACTCAAGCTGATTTCAATGGACTGAAGAACCCATATTCTTGGCACCCGCTTGCCAAATGCAATCCACATAGCAGATTTCGCAAGCTGTGGACTCAATAGAAGAAAGAAAAAGAGCCGGATTTGACCAAGGTGTGCGCGGCCAGAGTCCAAGCGCCTATTTAGTGTGCGCGCGACGGTAGGCTAGAGCATGCAAAAGATGCAAATCGACCCATAGTGTGGGAATCCCCACGGTGTAGTCGATTTGCATCTTCCGCATGCCTTCGCGTCGCGCGCCGCGCGCACACTGAACACGACTAGATAGTTTCACATCACATCAGTGTTGTTGTTGTTGCTTTTCTACTGTGATGGTTTCATGCAAGCAAAAAGAAAAATAAGGAAAAGATCGAGCGTTTGCTCAGCAGTCAAAGGAGGCACCGTATCTTCTGATCTTTCTCTTTTGACTACTAGACTGGAAAAACGTATCAATGCATTGAAAAGCACTGTTTTTCGTGTTTTCTAAAATCCATTCATTTGTAGAAAGGATACGTGGAGTAAAATGTTTTCAGGGCTTGTTTCGCTTTGTAGTTTCGAGGAACTAACGTAAGTCTTAATTTCCAAAAGACAGGGGCAAGGAAGGTCTGTCTATCAAAAATGATTTTTGTTCTATGCTATCGTCCCCCTGGATAAGCGAGCTCCATGCCGCCGCAGAATCAAGCGAACTAAACGATGGCGAAAACAAAAACATTTTGTAATCGGAATTTGAAAGGATAAGTGAAACACAGTGTAAACACGAACGAGAGAGAACAGCCGAGGTGGTCCCTTTAAGGAAACTTTCCCTCCCATCTCGTTGAAAAGGTTTCCATTCCCTTTCAGGTCGGATGTTCTTGGTGAAGAAGTATTCTACTTTCAACAGAAGGATGAAATGTAAGACTGTGGTATGACACAGCTAAATTCTTCTGATTTTAGCATTGAACGTAGAAAACACAAAAACCGACTCCGAATCTGGGGTAAACATAGTACACAAGGGAGAGAGAAATTGTTCGTAAGAAATGCACGCCAAATAACACGAACGACTTAACAACAAACCTGGAAACAGAATGAATCGTCGGGTTTAAGCGGAAAGGCTACTGTTTTTCCTGAGAGTGGCATATAGGTCCAGTACGTCGCATTACATTGTGCTACAGATTATTAGAATGTTAAATAGTATTATATTATTTCTTTTAGACAACGTTGCCTCACTTTGTTGGAAAATCGAATCTCATCATAAATGGAAACAAAAAGCCCAAAACACAACATTACCTCTGTTCAATTACTGGAAGAAAATCACGCCTTAAAGTAAAAAATACTATTTCTTTCCAATAATCAAATAAAAGTATCACACCGAGCTTAGAACGACTAGCGAACAAAGTGCGAAAATCCTGCAAAACATTGTACTGACGTGGGCCGTAACTGTACCATCTTTCCATTCTCACCTGGTTGAAATGAAATTCCTGATGATGAAGTCACTTTGCCTACTTTTATGCTTCCTTAGAAAACCCTAGCCATCCCGTAAAAACCAGATAACGTCACCGTTTCCTTTCTTTTGCATTGTTTCCTTCTTCTTTATGAGTTTTAGGGAGCATGAGGTAAGCTATGAGGAATGAATGGTGCAGAACAACCTACCAGACCAGGATTCAGTGGGAAAATGGTGTTTGTGAACTCCATGCCTGAGAGAGTTCTTGAGAGCGGTGAGTGTTCCGATGGACAGAAATCGTCGAGAATCCAACTGAGCACGAGGAACTGGCGGATGTTGGGGAGCGTGACCGAGCCCGATCGCCTCCTCTAATGGATGGCTGTTCGCGCGAAAAAGTCACATAGAGCACCAAACACCACTAGCACGTGCCTTTGTCGTTGTTCGATCGAGGAGGCAAAGCACGCGATCTCTGGTGCCCAACGCCACAACGAACGAACGCTTCGTCGCCTCGCCAGAGAAGGGCGCACAAGTGCATCAGAAGGGCACGGAGCGAGCAGCGCCCCACTGAGCGATAAGGTGGGTGGACTGCCTCCCCAGGGCACGACGACCACTCCGAAGATCCCGAGGAGCTGCACCGTCGGAGCGGCGAGCGGAGAGACGCGCGGAAGCTCACCAGCTTTGAGCAGAACGAATGCAAAACGAAAAACGAGCTTGAGAATGCAGTCAGTCAGTCAGTGTGTGTGCGTGTGTATGATGTGTAGTTGGGTGGAAATCGATGCGGCGCCACCATCGGCCGCGGCAACAGGGCTACACGGGGCGGGCACACGTGATTCCTAGCAGTACCTCCTCCGCTGCTGGTCCGTCTCCAGTCCTCCATCGACGTCAACCCAGTGGAGACGGAGCCCATATAAGGCCTATGGTATACTACGGCAACCGGCCCGTCGCAGCGGAGCTAAAAATGCATGGCTCGCGTCTATACAGCAGTGCAGTTGGGCTTCTTGTATGCTGGGAACTCGTATAGTTTACCGCAAGGACAAAAAGGATGGTGCAGATCCTTTCAGGACAGTGCTGTGGCTTTCGTCGCAGCTCGCTGCGACGGAGTCCCCGCACACAGCAGCATACAAAAAACCAGCTGCAGTGCTGTGTTGAGGAGAGCCATGCATTTTTAGCTCCGCTGCGACGGGCCCGTTGCCCCAGTATACCATAGGTCTAAAGTCAGCAGAAAACAGTAACTGGAAGGTGGGCGTATTTCGCAACAGTTGCGCCCATATATGATGGAAAATGGTAATGTTCCCGTGGCGACCTGCAACGCTTTTATCATTATCAGACAGCTGAACGATGAATGGATGTTTCGTGTGCTGTATTTGAGCTCGACACAAGGTTGGTATATGATATTTATTGGCTGACGTTTCGGTGGAACCACCTTCTTCGGAGCCTGAAAGGATCAAGACCATTGGAGAAACTATTCGACCAAACGTCGCATTGAATCTAATAGAATTTGGATGAATGGATGCTTAACACGTTGAAGACAGCGCCTTTTTCGCGTGTCTGGCGCGTGGGACCAACCGATTTTCTAGCGCGCCGAGGCTGTGGCATGATGCCGGCATACGACGAATTTTTTTCAAAATGGAAGTGAATATCAAATGTCGAAGACTACATATACAGTCCTGTAATATCGGGGACTGTGACTATTCCTGTTTTTGCAATGAAAATAGAAAAATAACAGCTGGAAGCTTTTAGAATGTCCTTTTTCCCTACCCAGGTTAAAAGGAAATTGTTATTTGCTTATTGTTCATTATTTGTTTATTCTAATAACCAATATTTGTTTTCCTTTTTCCCTACCCAGGTTAAGAGGAAATTGTTATTTGTTTATTGTTCATTATTATTTGTTTATTCTAATAACCAATATTTGTTTGTATTTGTGTGTTTGTTTCAATAACCAGTATTTGTTTGCATTTATTTGTTTCTTGCAATAACCATTATTTGTTTTTACTGGTAAAGAAAACTAGTGCACAATCAAAAATTCCAGTAAATCAGAAGCTAAGAATCATTTTCACGGACCATGCTTCCTATAACAATGTGCAAAGGTGCTACTAAAAAATGGCACAAAATTATCCTTCGAAATTCTGAAATGTATCGAGAAAAATACGATACAAGGCTGTGGCGCAGCATTGCGCCACACAGTCCCACGCGGCCGCTTGAGCGTGGCGCAGCATTACGCCACGCTGTCGTCAACGTGTTGAGCAGTGAGGGCGCCATGGGGGTTGGGGGTGCAGGATGCTGATCCGCAACGTTGCGTCGACTCAAATGTGTTATCATTGCCATAACTTCCACTATTTACGATAAACTCGGTCGGTTCGTACATGCTTGACATGTAGACTGTACACAATGGTTCACCCTACCACAGTGAAACAATGATTGATATGGTAATGATAACATGTTAACACACTGCACGCCCGAATCCACGTACCATGGGAGTGAGAACCTAGAAAGGGTATTTGCTACACTCAGAGATTCCCTCATATGCAGAAGATTCCTTCAGTTACCTCAACCAGAACCAATGTACATAATTCGCCCCAATAAGTTTGGTTCAATTCGGAGCTGGCTGCTACCAATCAGACAAGGTCTTTGAAGATTAGAGGAGAGTTCTTCCTAATGTACTTCTGCCTTGTACTCTTAGCATTACTGTTTATTCATACATGATCTATAATAATAATAATAAAGAGGAGGAAGATGGAGAAGCTCCCATCGTGGAGCTTTGAGCCAGGATCGATTCATGGTGTCTTGGGTGATTTTCGTCACGTCCATTAGTCGCCATTCCCGACCCATTTTGAAGAATGCCATGAAGTTGGAGTGTTGGCTACCAGCTACCAGCATATCAACAGCTCTCTCTGCAGGAGGAAATAAGTGCAGCCAGAAGGCAGGACAGGGACATTCGTGCGCAGCACGAATACCTGAGGTGACAGCACTAAGAATAAAACCATGTTAATGATGAAGGAGTATTCGCCTGTTCCGTCAGAGTCAGATCCCCATTAAAGATCCGACTGTCATATGTGTAGGACGAGACTGAGAAATCAGGTGAGGAGTCTTTACCTTTGATATAATGATTTGCAAGGCTTTTTCGAAGGGGCGAAAACGATGCGTGACAGGACTATATAGAGAGATTCATGTACTGAACAACCATCAATACGAAGAGGTACTGAATCACTGCTTTTATTGCTGAAGTACGGAGTGGTTAA
>CP130732.1:21725609-21745305 GCA_030553155.1 Nippostrongylus brasiliensis
TCGTTTGTTTTGCCACGCAGTTTTCTTCGTTACATACGATGATGTCTGATTTTTAGGCTCAGGGACTTAAACGAATCTTGACTTCATACGAGTGCAATTGTAAAAGTGTGATGCATCTCCTCATAGCCCACATCCTCCTCTTTCGAATGGTACCTAAAATTCTGCAAAAGGTTTCCAACGACAAATTTTACACGTCGAGGAATTTTGAAAACACTTTCATGATAAAAATTTTAAAAAACGGCTAGCACGGAAAAATAAACATACTACCTGATAGAGCAACAAATGCTTTATCCTGGCATGTTTATAGCTCATGGAAAACGTTCGGCAGAAAGGCAGCACAAGCATCGAAAAATTATTGACTTCTTTGAGATACCCCACTTTGACGCTCTGTAAGTAAACAAAAACCAAAGAAAACCAGAACAATCTGTATACCATTTTATAGAGAACTTCGTCTACTTTCAGACGGTATATACAGTTTTGCAGAAAGTCGCGAAACGAAGCAGGGAAAATTCGCTGTCGGTGGAGTCAATTTTTCTCATTTTTGATTTCAACTTCAATGGTCAGAAAGTTATCAAAATTTCAAGGTTTTGTAAATAGCAGATAGACGTTGTGAAAGAGCAAATAATTCTCTATCGAACGCTATCTGGACGTTTTCGGAAGATTTTCTACTAGGCGCACAACACAAGCTTGAAAAAAACGGCAAATAATTAGTTAACAACCTAATAGATCACCCTTCGTTCATTGAAATTTCGACGCTGTTCCACTGATTGCACTCCCTTGGTTGAAGAAATTCTCTCTTCTCATTTTGGCTCAAACAGCAAGTAGAAAAGTAGGATTGTTGTCCTAACTCTACCTGGTAGTGTGTTCAAAGAGGCCAAATTGTTCTCCAATTCAAATGTGTATTTTCAAATTTTTCATGCTTTAACATCAATCTGAGAGTGGGAACACTTTTTCTCTAGCTGTAATCACCCGTTTTCCCCAAATTACGTGGTACCTAGAATCGCCATCAGCGTACAAAATAACCTCCCTAGACCAAGTTTGAGCCAAATACGAAATTCACCCTGACCGCCCTCAGATGAACTAAGAAAGAGTTATCGTAGAAAGTGATTTCCAAAATGATTCCAGTGATAAGCAGGAATAAAACTACCACCAACCGCCACCACCAATCATTTGAAAAATGAATTGACATCCATCCATGTATTCATCCAAACATCCATCCATCCAAATAAACAACTGGGTTTCGCTTATTATATAGTAAGGATTGCGTTGGAAGTAAGCACCTGTGAGTTGGAGTCAGAAGGACTTAACAAAAACTTACCCAGCAACACCATATCTGCTTAAGCTCACTACCGCTACCTCGCTAGCGGTAAGCCTACGCATGCGGCAGTGCAAAATTTTGCCGGCCATTTTCACATCAGCCAGGTAGCGAAAGCAACTTGTGAATATATCGTTGCATTCCTCGTGCGAAGCCCTACACGCCCATATGGGTTTCGTTTTGAATCGTCACCGATCGCTTACAAGCTTCCCTCGTTAGCGGTGATAGTTTTTTGACCACCTAGCGTTGCGCAACAAGAATAAACTACGTGTCTGCGTTCCGTGTTCGATCTCCAATAAAACCATATAAGTCTCGTTGTGAATCTTTGGGGCACAGTTCGCTGACCTCCGCGCTGGTTAAAGACGAAACGGATAAGTGTGTTTTTTTTTACTTCCGCTTTTGTTTCTTCACTATTGCTAGTACATTTCGAAAGTGATAAAAACAAAGGACATAACAACATGACGTAACATACGAAAAGCGTAAAACGGATACTATGCGAGAAATACTGCAACTTTCTAATCTTATAAAGAGACGAATCAGGTCGAAAATGTGTGGCACCGGCCCAGGGCGCGAACGCAGCCGTCAAATCGGTGGTAGTATTTGCATCACCCAGATTGCTTCTTCAAGTAGTATGGGTGGTCTCCAGTCAAAATTCAGAAGACATTCCAAATTGGTGAGAAACGAAAATGACGCGAAGGACAGCGAGCGGACTAGGCGTCAAGTATGTGTGTACCGTGCTCATTTGCAGCAACACCGTGTATTTATGCATTCGTTGTGGCGCCTCAGAATGTGCACCGTCGCCACGCCTCAGAATGTCTCTGCGCATGGAGTTCTTCGATTTTGCTGTGATGTTTTGATCACATAACGGGAAATTGTAGAAAATAGTTGTATCGGTATACACAATGAACCCTACAAATGCTATAAGTGCCTCAAATGCTACAAAGGTAATAGACGAGAATATGAATTGAATGTGAATATGAAGTGTTAGATGATCCAATTACGCTGGCTGTCCATACTGAAATGTCCGTTGTCGTGGATGGATCCTACATCGGCACACGCTTCGTAATGCCCACATCCACAACAACATTGTGGGATGTGGGCACCCAGTCGTCGAATTCGTTTCACTGGCGACGTTTGGTATTCGTCGAAAGCAAACTATACAGCACAGAAGCTCGTCACAGTAAAGCCACACATCTTCTCCTTCGGGTTACTTTCTGCCCTTCTTTCGGTTTCGCGGCTTAGGCTTAGGCTTATCTAGATTGCGGTTGTCTATTTTAAGATTCTGTCCTATCTTTCGTCCACGGGTGCTTAGTTAAAAGATGGTAATAAATCTCCTAAAAATTGAATCTCCAAATTGGTGATCCGCACCCAGCAGCTCGCAAGGCTGTGCTTATTTCTGATTTTATTTTTGTATGTCTGATCTTTACGTTGTGAGTTTTCGGACTTTCCTCCTGTTTGATGACGATGTCCGCTAATATATTGTTATTTTGAAGCTTCCTTTTGCTGTTCCGAGATTCCGTTTCTTTTTCTCTTCTCAGTTAACATTTAAAATTTAATATAATTCAAATTCAGATTGAATATGAAAACTTAAATTGGACTGCATTCAATTATTTGTTCGATTTCTCAATTTTTAAAACTAAGTTGGGGAGAAAAGCAGCAAGAAAAAGCTTCAAAATAGCATAATGTTAGAAAACACTCGACCTAAAACAGAACAAGGACAGTGCCACACGAGAATCAAGCGTACAAAAAAAGGAAGCAAACACAGAAAAAACAAAATTCATCAATGGCCTATGCCCGTCGCTGGCCGGCGACGGAATCTCATGGTCGGTCGTCGCCGACGGTTGCTGACGGGAGGCGTGGTACGTGTACAACTACCCGCCGACTGCCAATCACTACGAGAGAGCGCTCGAAGGCTCCAGCCTCGTCGGCGACGGTCGACGGGAGTATACCAAGAGCTATAGGCTAGCGAGTGCGCGATCTGATTGATATAATTGCGCCTTACTTCACGAAACTTTTAGCGGTGCTATTAACCCACGATGGCCACTATAACGATAGCCGCAACCGCCTAAGCGTAAACCTGAGCGTAATTAACCTAAGCCCTCGCTAAGGAAGGAACTCCGGGTGGGTGCATCACTAGTTCCCTGCAAATGAACTCCGGGGCGGGTGAGTCATCCTAAGCATTGCAAAACTGAAGACTACGAAAGGATCCGAACCGGGTAAGTCATCCTAAGCATTGTTGAATAGTTCATGGTTCGGATCGTGGCGAAGCCACGCGGTTTTAATATATTAGGTCGGGAGAGGCGTTGTATATTATAAATGACATCTTATAAGGATCGATGGGGGATAGGGGGAGGGTTGGCAGGGGCGGGCGCGTGTCGGCGTGGGTTAATAGCACCCTTTTAGCTACCAAACCTTATCAACTTCTCGAAAATGACTGCGCATATTTTTCGGTCATTATATACATCTCAACTGCGTTCTAAGGGCTAAATAAATTCCAAAATTGAAAATGTGGAAAAACCTATACGTCGAAGGCTTTTCTTGGATCGAAAGCAAAATCTTCATTTTTTCTCCATCTCATTCACTAGTTCTTTATAAAGAATGGAAAAAGCGGCACTATTTAAGATGTTGTACCCCACCGATATATTCAGACTGGGCAAATCAATTCAAGTTCCTCCTACCTTCTCTAAGTTCAAAACTGCTCTCCAGCGACATTTATCGGACTAGCTCGTGTTTTCAGTTGCTACTCGGTCACACTTTTGTAGTTCTACCGTTCTTACTCGTAGACGATTACTTTAATGATATCTTTACTTTCCCGTTCTTCACTATCATGTGTCGTTTGCTCTGAGATGTTTTATAGTTTTATATTTTTTATTCCATTTTTTCTTTTGACGCTCACGTTGCCGTTTTCTCATGCATTACCACATGCTACGCGCATGTAATAAATTTGAATTAACGATATGTTAAGCTGTAATCGCCAAAAGCCTTGCGAAATAGGGCGCGGCGGGAGGAGACGCAGGCTCTCACTCTACTCAAGACACACACTACTTAATGAGAAAGCTCAACATAGCTGTGGGTGCATCATCTTAAATAGTACCGAAAAAGCTAGTAGTTAGGAGGGTAATTATTAGATAGGGTTATTAATCGTAATGCAGCTATTGTTTGAATATTATATACAGATATTGAAGGCAGAACACAAACTGGCACTATTCAACTTAACGGACACCAGTACTGGATCTTTTTCTCAGTCGTCGAAATTCACTGAAACTTCACCTGGCAGTTGTTTGTGGTCCAAAAACACGAATTTGTTGTCCGTTTTTCACATGGGTGGTCTCGGAGCACCTATATCGACTACTTGGGTGGTCCAACTGTGATTTTAGTCAAAGTTTCAGCGAGATCGGTGATCCTGACTGGTGCCCCCAACAGTCGATATGGGTGGTCCGACACCACCAGGTGAAAATGACCCAGATTTGTGTTCTAGACCCAAAATAACCTCCATAGGCAAAGTTTTGCAAAATCGGTGATCCTGGCTGGACCACGCAAGTAGCGATTTGTGTGGTCCGAGACCACCCACATGAAAACGGACAGCAGATTCGTGATCAGCGCCCTCAATCGCCGCCCTGCGCAAAGTTTCGGAAAATTTCGATGACTGAGGAAAATCGAGTACTGGTGTCCTTCAAGTTGAATAGTGCCACAAATTAAACAATGGTCATTTCTGGGCGGCAATGCGTTGCAGTTCTTCTGGAGTGAGGTCTGGGCATGATTCGTATCCGTCGTCAGCAACAGAGTCGCCCACTTTTTGGCCTTTACGGATTTAGCCTGCAAATAAGTGAGACCTCATTGGCCGTTCAATATATCACATTGGTTTCTCTCTCATTTAGGCGTTTGCTCCGAGTTTCCACACAGATCTTTACGTTTTTTAGATCGATTTTTGGAATTTGAAACCATACTCGACTACAGAACAGGATGCATGTGAACATACGGTAGGTAAAGGTGCTGAGCAAGTGCAGTTGGTTTAGGCGCTCCTTCATCAGAAGATCCAGTTTTATCCTGCAAAAATTATGCAACACCAACTGAAAGGGAGTAATGTTCAGAAAATCGACAACCATAATGACCTTTCGGAGGCTGGGTCTGTTTCACGCTAAAAATGATGCGACCTCCACTGCAGAAATTTAAATTACATATTAGCATGGAGAGTAAATCGCCAGAAAAGCCGATGTATCGAATCATCTAGCGCTGTCCAATAATGCCTAATAGCTATTAACTATGGGGTGTTTTTTGGCCAATATTTTTCATTGAGCTTTTTTAATGAACACTTACCCTTTTTCTGAGGTATTCTATTTTAGCTAGCTGTAGAGAGCTCATCTAGCTTCTGCATCCGCATTCTCTTACAGAATTTTACCTGCTCATTCATCGTTTTTTATTCGGTTGGGAAGATGCCCACTATCTCATTATTTTCTATTCGAGAACTTCGATGATGCTAGATCAAACGAGGAATAGTGCGGTACTAGGTAGCCTCCATTTTACCGTCTAGTCACTTCTACTCTTTTAGAATCCGCATCTTCTTCTCACATATGAGAAACACACCTCATTAGATTTCTTCAGGAGTTCAGCCGACTGAAATGAAATCAATGAGAATAATTTCTGGAACGTTGCTCACAATACGAAACTTAAAAAAAGCTGTTAACGATTTAACAGTTGTATTTCCATTAACAGGGAGGTACATGATTTTGGAGGGGTTATCGCCGTCAACGTCGATGCATCCACTATCTCGCATCGCCGTCGTCGACGATGCCTCTTCACTCTCATCGCCCCGCCCTCCAGAAGTCCATGAGGCTAGATACCTCCAATGATTCACCAGTGCAGTATCTTACGTGCTTACAATAAACACGTTTGAACACCGCTTGTTGCGCTCATACACCACATTCTGGTGCATCGGCTAAAATTAGCCAAAACATCTAGTGTTTAAGAGTAACATCTCTTGCACAACAAAGTCCTCGAATCTGAGGCATCAAGTCTCGTACGCCAGTCGTACTTGAGCATCCAAGACTCGTACGCCAGTCGTACTCGAGCATTTCTCTACGGAGAAATAAAGTCTCTCATACGCCAGTCGTATCCAGAGCACAAAGTCTCCTAACGTTTACGTGGAGCAGTCCTTTCCAAATCGAGGGAGAAGTTCACGGACGGAAACGTACGTGAATAACAAACTCAATAGGAATCGACTTCTGAACCAAGACTCGTACGCCAGCCGTACTCGAGCATTTCTCCACGGAGAAATAAAGTCTCTCGTACGCCAGTCGTACCTAGAGCAAAAAGACTCCAAAGATCTACCTGGAGCAGTCCTTTCCCAGTTGAAAAAGTACTTCACGAACGGAAACGAACGTGAATAACGAACTCACAAGGAATCGACCCCTGAAATCTAGCCTACCACGATGGCGCTGTATTTTCATAAGACTCCAATCATTAACAGCGCTACTGCGCTGAGGAATCTAATAGCCAGGTACACCGAGTACACGGGAAGGTTAGATTACCCTTCGATTGATGAGGAAAACTATGAAAAATGCAGAACGACGACCGCACTGCTTCAAAGCAGTATCGGTCAAATCAAAGGTGCTAGAGACAAACTAGAAACTCTCTACAATGAAATCAGAGAAGAGTATAGAAGTTGTAAAAACAAGTCCGATAAAAAGGACCTACTGCTTGAAATAGAGCAAATTGAGAGCGAATCTCTGCTGCATAAAGAACTCGCCAGTGCAGATGAATTAATTTTCATGCTAACTGCACGATACGACGAGTCGAAGTGCACGAGGGACACAATTAGCGTGAAATTGGGATACATTACGCGACAGTCCCTAATCCTGCAGAGCTCCTCCTCCGAGAACACCGATCAACAAATCGATGAGGAGGAAAGCATCTCTCACACAAGGCAAAACTGCACAAGTGGGAGCAATCCTACACAGATAGCCTCAAATTCAGCCGTCATCCAAAGAAATGAGGAGGATGCACGGCACTACAGGTCTATAAAGCCTCCTCAAGCAACGCTGCCAAAATTTTACGGCAGTGCTGAGGACTTTCCAGAGTTCTGGGCAGTTTTCGAAACTCTCGTTCACAACAGCAGAGAACTTGACGTGATGGAAAAAGTACTGCTCTTGAAGGAGTCTCAAAGGGAGAGCTGAGGCCTCAATAAAAGGTATAAAACTCGTACCTCAAAATTATGAGTGGATCATCCAAACTCTGCAAGAAAACTACTGTAATCAACCAGTAAACAGGTCACGAATAGTGCAAAAGTTGGTGAATTTGAAGCCAGCAAACAATTCTTCGGACAGTTGTACAACTGTTTTTGACCAAATCCAAATATTGGTCAATCAGATGGTCTCCGCCGGTTATGACGTGCGGAAAACTTGCGATCCAATGTGGTGCGAGACCATCTTAGCAAAATTCCCAAATGATGTGGTCAAGCCGGTTCTCCTATCGAACCGTTCACACGATAACCAAACTATCGGCGACCTAATAAGTCTCTTGAAGAAAGAGATAGCCGCAAAAGTCTATGTGGAAAACAGGCTTGGTCATAGGCAAACAAACATTGCCAGCAGCCTGAGAGATAAGTGCGTCAATCAAAGAACACAGTCTGGCGACCTGACCCACAACGTATCTGCTGACCAGATAAAGGATAACACGCGGTCGTATGCAGACAATCAACGGCACGCGGTATCAATGTCGCACTTTGCCGACTTATGTCTGTTTTGTCGGAACGGTAATCATGCCTCAATGACCTGTATGTCGGTCACTGATCAAGTTGCCCGCAGAAGGGCATTAACAGAGGGACACAGATGCTGGAAATGCTGCTCGTCAAAACACAGCAGCTTTGATTGCAATAAACCAGATTGTACAAAATGTGGTCAAAGTCACCACATAAGTCTATGTTTTAAAAAGGAAGGAGGTCAGACCGGTACCAATGTACCGCCGACCAATAACCTAAGAAACAGACCAGGTTACAACAACCCGAAACCACCTCGCCTACAACGGGAACGAAGAAATTTTCCCAGCGAAGGTGAGCAGAGCAGGTTTGAATCAAACAATCTGCAAATGTGTTCTGAGAATGGTGAGTTAAAACCTGAGAACAACTCCACGTCGTCACAGCTCGTCTTATTGACCGCTGAGGGCAGCGTTTGGAACCACAACAGTGGGCAATACGAAAAAGTCCTCTTTTTCTTTGATTCCGGCGCCCAGCGTACCGTCATAGAAAAATCGCTAGCTGACCGGTTGGGCGTGCCAAGGCAGACCACAGAAATATGCACCATGTCGGGAATTGGAGGACACACAGAAACCTTCGAGAGCCACACAGTAAAGCTCCAGATAAGCACCGGTTATGGTGAGGAGCTCGATCTGGAAATCCAAACCAAGCCCATCATCACAAATGGTTTTCCAGCCGTCAACCTCAGTCCTGTTGACGTGGCATTTTTGAAGGCAAACAGCATTTGCCTGGCCAACTCAAATACTCGCGGCGAATATCAAAAACCGCACATTCTCGTGGGACTGGACTACTACCACGAACTAGTTACTGGTCCAATTAATGTCAAAAGGACCCCCTCAGGTCTACAAATCGCCGAAACAGTATTTGGACCTACCGTATACGGTAAAGGGTCTTTTCCCCAAAGCAGCTCCGAAGGCGTCTCTTTTGAGATGACAGCTATATGGGAACCGAAAGAAAAAGCGTTGCAACGCGATATCCCTGAAAAACTGTTTTCTGGAGCGCAACAACGGCGACCTTTCATCGCAGGGCCTCCAAGCCACGAATCAGCCTTGAAGAGATCAAAAAACTCTCCATCTCGATGCAGCTTCGTAGAGCATAAACGAAGACGCAGCATACGACACGGAGCTGATCCTTCTTCGGGAATGAACTCAAAAAATCGTTCGTCTCTGCAAAGTTTCCGTAGAAACTTTCCGCGATTGCCGGAGGAACCATCGCTCGGTGCTTATCACAATCTTGTGAGAAATAAGGCAAAAGCAGCCATAATGTCCAAGCGGATCCGAACCATAGACGGATGTGGTAAATTCGGAAGAGATAACTTCAGCACACGGGAGCAAACGCGGCATCTGAGCGCGCCGCACTTCTCGCGGGCACTACAAGGTGCAATGCATGGGTACCTGAGCCACGCGTACACATTCGCCGGCAATCGGAGTCATCGTCCACTAAACAGGCCGAAGGCCTTTTATAACTAACCTATTACTTACAGATTACCACTGAACCACCTCTTCAGCAACAAGCAACAAGCACTCCTGCAAACACTTCCCCAACCATCTACAGCCAACCACATTCAACTCCACCATCCATACTTCGTCGCGCCGGCCGCAGTATCGCCGTCAACGTCGATGCATCCACTATCTCGCATCGCCGTCGTCGACGATGCCTCTTCACTCTCATCGCCCCGCCCTCCAGAAGTCCATGAGGCTAGATACCTCCAATGATTCACCAGTGCAGTATCTTACGTGCTTACAATAAACACGTTTGAACACCGCTTGTTGCGCTCATACACCACAGTTGTAATCGCCATTCGATGCTCTACAAAACAGTATGGGTGTCGTTGTGAATCGTCGGAGCACGCTGAGCAACCTCCCTCGTAAGTCAATCAACTCATTCTCGTCTATAAACCGCTAAACAAAAAGCGGCAAATAGCAGAATAGTTTCGTAATATATCAAAAATGCTATCAGCTTAAAGGCCCATTCAGAGGCTGCGTCAAATGACGCGAAAATTTGCGTCATTTTGACGCAAATTTCTGCGTCATTTGACGCGCTTGACGCATTCGCGCAAGGACCCTTCTCACGTTTGCACGTTTGCCAAGTGAAGCTATCCGATCGATAGCTATTCCATTGACTGGGGCGCTATGCCGTCCGTGTCGTGCACTGGCTGCAGATGCACCGCGCACAACTCAGTTTACGGTGCAGCCGTTGACGCCGTTGACGCCGCGGAAAATGACGCCAGAGTGGCAGAGTCTGCGTCTCTGCCCTATCCTTAAGCATTGACGCGCCGCAATGCCGCAGCCTCTGAATGGGCCTTAACTGGTAACTGCCGATATCGGCCTACCGGCTCATTCCCGTGATTGCGGGTGAGTGCTGATAGCAACAGCCCGGCCGGGCTTAAGAAATAGATGCTAGGAGATTCGAAACGTAGTACAGCGGTAGCACAGTGGTTAGTGCAGTCTGCCGGAAACAGAAAGACGCGGGTTCAATTCCCGTCCGATGGCAGTGTTTTGCGAATAACCTAGCATCTCCAAATATCGAAGATGTTTCAATTTTGCGATGTTAATAAAACGGAAGAACTTGAAGCTTCTGATGTTTGAATTATAGATTAGGAATGATTTGAAATTGTAAAATTCCGATACTACTCAGGCTCACTGGAACTTAAAGAAAACCTGAATACATCCAGCGGCAATTTGATGAATTAGCGTGAGCAAATCAGCTGGGGTATGCTTAAGAGTTGGTGGCGGATTTTCCGAACATCGGTTGTGAACACCATTTGTTGCCTTCAGCTAATTGTAACCCCTTCCCCACTTCGCTTCATGTAACAATTCCAGAGGATAAAATAACTTCTTACTATCCAATTTTGTCCAAACTTCGCTAATAGGGGGTTTTGACTGCAACCATTTTTCGACAGTGGCAAGATTTCGGCCAGTACAATCAGGAAGAAAGACGTACATATGTGCTTAAACAAAAATCAGCTCCCCCAATAACTGCTAAAAATTTTAGACAAAAGTGGAAGGAGAAAATAGTTTCAGTACAGGAGTGCTGATAGTGGAGCAGCGCCGATTTTCGATGTCTACCGCTCCATTCTTTGATATCACGACTTGGCTGGCCGAAAAACGTTAATATGCATTCAGAACACAAAACGATAAAGTACATGTCACAAAAGGTGGGCGAAACTCCAGCTGTATAAAAGCCGCAGGACAGGAGAGTCGACACCATTGACAAGGACAATGCTCTCTACAGCGGCTGTTACGGTAGGCATCTTTTCGAATTTCCTGCAAACGGTAGGTTGTTCGTAAAGAACCCCTGAAAACATGATCAGGCGTGAAAGTCGTTTTCGCGCTCGCCGTAGAACAGAGCTCATCGGAATTCCTCAAACCCTTCTCTCACTCTACACCCACCACTAATGTAATGCCAAATTTGGAAGCTCTTGTTCCTGCCCGTAACACGGATTGGCGCAACGCCTGTATCCTGGCGAAGGAGCCATCACAGACGCACGAAACAAGGGCCTCGATATCTTCGAGCGCATTTTGCTTCAACAAAAACCTCTCAGCCGCTGCAAGATCGTAAATGACCCGGCGTCGCTTTCAGGTTCTCCTTGTGACTACGGTCACCGCATATCTTGATGTTCATCAGTGCTCGAGCATGGGATTGACGGAAGACGAAAGACTGTCGGTTTTGACAATGTACAATATAGCGAGGCTGAAGGCCGCGAGAGGAATCTACTTTCCAGGCAACAAACTCCCAACCGCAAAAAATATGCGAGCTCTGGTATCGAACTTCCATTACTACGATAGTGCTTGCCTTTCATCCAGGAGGCTTCTTTCCCTGAATGAAAGCCGTGCCTAAGAGATAGATTCTAGCATGATCCTACGTATTAAGCTTGTTATTATATCAATAATATTATAGACGTGGGACTGTGAGTTGGAAAATCTTGCTGAAAAGGCTGTTTTTTCGTGTCCAGATGCAGAAACACCGAGGAAGGACTACGCGCAACATTTTCGACAGTGAGTAGGCGACCAATTCTGTGAATTCATAAGCCATGGAGGGAGAATAATTACCAAATTCAGCATGATAGCTAATGTTCCTGACAAGGTGTCAGCGCTGGAGCCTATAGTTCAGCCAACGGAAGATCCTAGCGAAGGTTTCACAACGGAATCGTCCTCGGTAGTCTATAATGGCAACTCTATCTACAGGAGCTATGCAAATGTAAGTTGGTTGTGTAGCTTTGTTATAATGAATTTTTGTTTTCAACCACGAATAAAAGGGAAGCCAATAAAAGCAGAACTCAATGAAATTAAGAAAATAATTAACATCAACAAAACTGGCCTTTTCTGACTCATTTTGGGTCTATCTTTAGAAGAGCAAGGCAAAAAAGAGCTAGACCATTCCCCGCACTCCTCAATAAGTGGAGATGACCTAGATAAACTGGCATGCGAATCCAATACGCTCCTTTACAAATCAGCAGTAAATAAATAAGGGCACGATGGTTCAGTGGTAAGAGGCGCCACTGACACCCGCACGGTCGAGCGATCGATACTTGCTCGAGACAAGCAAGCCCTCCATTCCTCTTGAGTCGGGTAAATTGGTACCAAACTTGTCTGGGAACGTTAAAAGACACTGACTTGTTGTAGCAGCTGGAGTCTAATGTTTAGGCCAAATACGTATTCACCATGCGTCTACGATTCTGAATGAAACCCGAACGCCGCGGCGCGTCCTCAGGAGACTGATTCCGCCGAATCCTTTACCTTTGATTTTACTTTTGAACATGCTTACTGAAATACTTAGATGGCTCGGCTTCACTGAAAGTGCAGGCCCCACACGGCTACCATTCGCCTCGTTGTCTCGCGATCGTCATCCAGCTTGTTGGTCGGAGTCGACCGTGACGAAGGCGAGAATCAGCCGTTCTGGAATTCAGCATAGTCTTAATACGTTCGACGAACACATCAGACCATCTGGCAGGTGGCCTTCCACGAGGCCGCGTGCAATCGCGCGGCAGCCATTCTACCGTTCTTCTTGTCCAACGGTCGTCGTCTCTTCTCATTATATGACCGACCCATCAATGTTTGACTTTCGATGTGGATTCCACTGGGTCGCGCAGACGGGACATCTGCCTTGGATCGGAGCTGCAAAGTCCCTCTCGGTGTTGGGTTAGCCGGGTGAACTTCAGAAGGCCCCTTTCCAACGCTCTGTGTGTGACTTGCAAGGACATCACCGTGACTGACGTATCAGCTCTCCTTCTTCTGGTGAGTTCTTCCTTCATGTCGTTGCCCATGTTCATGGAGCGGCCCGAGCGAGCATAGGACTTCGTTTCAGCGATGAGAGATCCATCGACTTCGAGGTGTCCCCCATCGCTCCAGGAGTTCTTCATGAACCGCGTCTTCTTCCGATTGATGCGCAGTCCAATCTTCCTTTCTGCTCCGTCCAACTCTCGAAGCACCGTCTCTGCTTCAACTGTACTCTTCGCGAAGATGACGATGTCGTCCGCAAAACGAATGTTCGAGAGGAATTTTCCGTCCACACGCATGCCTTTTTCGTGCCAGTCGAGCGACTTCATCACCCACAGCAATGCGGCGGTAAACAGCTTGGGCGAAATGGTATCGCGCTGCTTGACGCCCTTCTCGATGGGGATGTTGGTTGGACGCCGTAAAAGCTGTACTTCCTTCTGATAGAAGAAATAATGAGTGCCACACAGCTCACAAGCTGATGTTCAACAGCACCAAAACGACGGTGGAAACCACTTTTTCTCTTTTTTTCTGGGCTTTTCCCCTCTGGACAATTCTTGTAACAGCTAGCAGCCCCTGAAACGTTGTTTCGTTACGTGTTCTTACTGAACGTTGTGAAAGCATTCTTCAGCTTATGCGATCAAGCACAACCAAGATGGGCTGCTCCGTTCGAGTATGTGAAGGGAAAGGCGTTCTCGTTCAGACCGGAATCTGTCTCTTCAACACACCGTAAGCCCATTTCTACATACGCCGATAGTAAGCCTTTACCCTACCGTTTCACGATTTCGATATAGTAGAGACCGCAACAATTATTTCAAGCCTTTAACACACCAGTGTTTTGACGCTCAAAAGTGTTTGAGGGACCGTATGTTGTTTCAACAGTTGTTACTCTTCTCATCTGCACTGACGATAAGCGCTCACTTTCAGTGAGATGGAGAAGGGCGACAAGGTTTATGAAGTCGGGAAATCGTGTGAAACAGCAGAAGAGTGTCCAAACGGCGACGATGTGTGTATTGGTCGAGGACTCTGCTACAGAAACAAATTTGCAAAAAGAGCTCTTCATCTGCACAACAAACGCAGGTAAGACTTAAACTGCCCTAATTTTTCCTATTTTTCAACAATTCCTCAACTATAATAGGAAACACGTTCATACTGAGGAGAAACACACCTATTCAGATCGGATCTCGCCCTTGGCAATGTAAAGGATAAGTCAGGCAAGAACTTCCCGACGACAGCATTGATGTCCGCAATGGTATGAATTACAATAACATTTTGTGGACCCGAAGTGTATCTCTTTGAAGAAGAATCGTCTCAGGAAATTAGTTTCAATCTGGAGGCTCAAGCGCTGAAGAAAGCACGAAATTGGGAACACGACCCTACAGGCTTCAGCTCACATCAGTACTCTCCAAATGATGTGTGGACGAGCAGAATTGTGGTTCAAAATGCCGTCGACGAAATCGATGCGCTAGAACAGGTGAAGTTCTCCCTTTGAACAGCTTACCCCTACACTGTCTCAAAGTATAGCGCATTACACAACGATGTGGCTCCCTTTACAAGTCGTGGGCAGTGCAGGAGTAGCTCGACTCCCAAAGTAATGGAGAGGGTCTGAGACTTACTTTCTCAACATGTTTCACTACTACTGAAGGTATGCTTTGAATAAGTAGTTTAGGAAAACAGTACTGAAGCAGTAGAGGAACACCGAAACTCATAATGATAGTAGTGAAGACATAAATTTTGGGTTCACATAATCCCCATGAACTCTGCGAAAAAATGATATAAAAATATTAAATTAGCACATCGAAGTTCCCATCTACCCACACTAAAGTGAAGTCTACACTTAACTAAAGTTCACGGAAAAGAGCCTTCTCGTGGTCCTTGGAACTAAAGAAACCTAAAAAATCTTTTAATTATTTTAATTAATCTGGCGCTCAAACTAAAGTGGCGTGTATGGCACACACTGCATATTTTCACCATTTTCTGCGCTCAGTAATCTATTTAGGCACTGAAAACATGGTGGAATCAGAGGAAACTCGTGGACGATCAGGTGAAGAAGAAGCTCTTCGAGAACGCCTTCTTACAACCAGCTGTCATGGAATTCGCACAGGTCTTCGGTGACTTCCATAACTTTTCTTTCAGACTGATAATGTACAATTCTTCATGATCCTAGTAGAAGAGAGCAGCTTCATTTCCCTTCCTATCACGTCATACTATTTTCAGATGGCCTACGGTGATAACAACGTAGTGGGATGTGCCGCCGACAAACGTGGAAATCAGTACAATGTGGTCTGCCAGTACTACGTAGGGTAAGCACATTATTGTATTCTCGCCTCGTTTTCCCGCTGTCACTAAATGTAACACCTTTGGAAGGTGATCTACTCTTTCCCTCATCATTTTCATTAGCATCGGTATTTCTCAATTTTTGGATGCACTCGAAAACGATAGGTTCCAGCAGTCCAACCTACCCTCTAAAAAGTTGGTCGGACCATTTTAAATTTTGATCTTCTTAAATTTTGAACTTCAATTCGAAGATTTTCTTTGGTCACTGTCTGTTCTCAGTTCAATGTCTTCTCCTTGTTCTCGTACCAGTTCACCCAACAATTGAAACGAAGGCTTAGTTAGCCTGAGTTCATATTTCGCGACCGTGCCGACGGCAAACCTGACCACACTACTATCGCTTCAACAATAGTTGTGCTACTCATTCATTTTCAACAGTTTATAAAGGCGTGAAAGCAGCCACGAAAAGTGATGAAGGAAACACAACAAGGACAAGCTTTAAGGGCAAAAATCAAAGGAATGGGAAGGAATAGTGATATAGCTGCAGTTGCCGACTGAATATCGGCTCAATAATTAACGATTGTATTGGGATCATATCTATGGAGCAATTTTTCAGCCCCTGTGGATCGAAACTCGAGGACTGTTATGCGCCGCTCTACGTTCCCGGGCCGAAATGCCAACAATGCTACAGCACCGGCCGCCCTTGCTCTCAAGGGATGTGCCCTGGTCTTTACGGTGGCTCATATCTCGTCTTCACCGACATGATACGTTTCTTTACGTGAGCACACCTCTTGATTTGATAATCTAACTTCGCTTTTGCACACCTCGTTTTTTCGCTTTTAAAACGCTAATGATTGTGTAGAGCGAAATGTATTGCTTGACAAAGAATAAAATGTCGCGTTGAAAAAACTTGAAGCAACGGAATTCGTGATGATCCGAACCTTAGCTGAGTTCCTAGAGAGAAAGCTGGCGTGCCTTCGTATACGTCCATGTCCACTTCCCCACAGGGGTTTTCATACCAGCTCGCATAGAAGACCTAGCAGTACGTATATCATAGTCTATTTCCTCTCCGCTTACCCCTTAAGCGGGAAACGGGCTACGGTTCATAATATGATCCGGACTAAGCCCATACCTCCCCATCAATAACGGCGCCATGCGATGGTTAGCAACGGGTAGAACGGCTCCGAAATTTCCCTTAGCATCCCATTCATCTCCGACGAGATCAGTACGGATATACACAAGTGAATCATGGCATGGCAAAGGCCTACATATGGTACGATTCAGTCAAGAACTCGAACGTCACCTCTGAAACAGGCTTCTGAAAAATGCGTTCTGTTGCGCAATTGATGTGTTTATCCAAACGTAGCATTCAACTGCCTTTTGTTAGCTAGCACAGGTAATGAGTAATGGTCCCATACGCTCTTATGACGTATGAAACGTGAACGCGTATCTAAGATGGTGCGTGTGAGAACAGTAGAATCTACCTTCGCCCAGAATGTTTGAAAAAATCGAATTCAATCCACAACAATGGAGCATTGTGTCCGTGAATCCAAAGTGAAGCCACAACCATAATGAAGGTGAATCATCGAGACGTTTCGTATATTGCAAGAACTTTGTTCACCACTCACAAGGGAGGTCAGTGAACTTCCCCCGACGATTCTTAACAAGACCTATATGGTCATATAGCGCTTGAAGGGTAGATCACAGATATGTAATTTATTTTTGCTGAATGGCAGTGGGTGGTCCGAAAATTGCAAAAAAAAGTAAGCACTGCTCTGACAATACTGCTGAGGGGCGCTGAATAGCCCCTGAGGTGAGAGGTTTATTCAAGAGTGCTTCGGTAGCGCAGCGGTACCGCAGTGGACTGTTGTTCAGAAGGTCAAGGGTTTGGATCCTGTGGATGTGTTTTCGTTTTGCTTCAATCGCATTGATACCAGATGGTGCTCATTTTGCGGTTTTGTCATGGGGATTGAAGAAAATCATGTTTGGAGCACTCTAAACCGCACAAATTTTAGTAAATGACAACATTAATATTGGTAGCCAATATCTACCGTAACTTACCTTAAACAGACGCAAATTCAGAAACTAATGTTGGATTCGTGATCAGCGACCCAAATAACCGTCACATACGAAGTTTGGGACTACTGACAAATCCACAATTCACAAATCTAACATCAGCTTTTCCCGTTGTGTCTGACGTGCGCTTGCTAGGTTCCGTAATAACAGAGGTGGTTGAGTCGAAATCGCCGATTTAGCCTAAAATTGGTCTACGGAGGTTATTCGGGGCGCTGATCACGAATCTGACATTTGTTTTTGAATTTTGGATCGATTTGAGTTGCTTACGATAGGTATGGGTCACATACATAAGTGCTAGTAGATATAGTCCCTTGTGCGCACTCTGTTGGCCATACCCCTCCCAAAAGGCGATTGCATCCCGCAACTGCGACAAAATTGCAAAAGGAGCTTAATTGGGTATCAAGTGTATGAAGGCAAAAGAAAAGCCCGACAAACGGTCCGATCCCCTGACCACCACATTGTGAGCACTGCATGCTACCGACTGAGCCACCTTTTTTCGCTTTTTTGGACCGCCCACTGCCATTTAGCAAAAACAAACTACACCGTTGTAATCTCCATTCGATGTTCTACAAAACCATATAGGTCTCGATTGGAATCTTTGGGGGAAGTTCACTGACCTCCCTTGTCAGTTTGTTATTTTTTTTACAAAAAAGTCTCGATTTTCTACCCATGAGTGGAGCATCGCGTTTAATATATCTTTCACCCTCAAGATTCTCGTTAAATGAGGGGACATTGGAGTTTTATTAGCCATTCTATGCTTTTAGCGGTGTCGGTCTCTCCATCAGCAAAGGTCTAGGGAAGAATCGGTCGTATTAAACGTGCTGTGATGATAACTGCATGGTGAGAATTGGTAATTCCCTGATCGTCCCCGTTCAGTATCCGGTAAGCATGACAGGGAAATATGTTGTATTCCGTGAGGATGAGAAGAAAATTATGCCGAGCTATACCAAACAGTAGTCTGCCGATGTGGGGCTTTCCGCCCTCCGTTCGGCTATCCGTGAGTGCTACGCCGTCGCGTCAGCATTCAGTGCGATTACAAAAAGCCTTGCCTGGGTTGGGTTCTACTAGTGTTTAGGTCGCCTTTTGTGCTGAAATGATGTTCGGCACCAAAAGCAATGAGCACCAACAAAAGCTCGCTGATCACCTTCTTGCTTTGTGGAGTTTGATCGAAGTATGCACGTTTACAGGAGGACAGTGCGAGGATCAGCGGCTCGACGAATTCGTTCTTAGAAATGGTGCTAAGGTGACGAGTGGTTCGGATGCAGCTGAACCTTTATCCAATGAAGTTTCTAGGACGTGATTTCTTGCCAGCTGTATTAATTGACAGCATCAATGAGCTCAAGTTTTTTAGCAGTTAGCGAACATGGACCATCAACTTTTCGAAACATCAGTTATGTAGAACCGCTTGATTGCGGTGCTCAGATCGGATCAAAGAAGAGCGATCTTTTATTACAATAGACGAATTACAATTGTAGCGCTTATAAATTCTCTGGACATTAAAGAGTGGTTTCAACGGAAAAGCCTGAGAGCATTGAAAAATCAACCTGAGAAACAGCGCCTCAGCTCATGAATTCCAAAATGCGTGCCCCATGGTTATTTTTCGTGTCAATAAAACTGACATCAAAGAAAACACTGAAAGAAGTCTCTTCGTTCAGGAATAAATCAGGTGGTTACGTCGAAAACGAAACCACCAATATATAGGGTGGCATATAATTATGAAATGCTTTGTTGTAAATACTTTGCGGTGAATTCTCTGCGATTGCCGGGATAGCTGCAACGCTCTTACAGGTGTATGTGGTTCCGATTTATGCACAGAAGAGTTTATCTACTTCCCATTTCCTTCTCCGTATTACAATTTTTCAATAGTATTCTTCTGCCTCGCATTTCATGTTACCAGAATTCTCGTATCAAGTATGTTGCAATTCAACACAACCACGGGCGACTGGGCAACCAGGTACTTCTCAATATAAGGCTGCGTTATTCTCCAAGATTTTGATTCTAACCGACATTGAAAAAATTGCAACGCTAATTTGTTGTTTGCGAATTTGAATGTAAGGACTGACA